>JAZGTJ010000650.1:0-89557 GCA_036877575.1 Botia almorhae | reverse complement strand
AAACTCAAGACCTCACCAGAGCCTGATGACTCCAGCGCCTCTCTGGGCATCTGTGTCCTGAAGGAAGCTCCGTTCTCTGCTCCTCGCTCAACTGTATTTGGTGGTGTTGGGTACGAAATCCGTCTTCCTGCTCCCAAACGCTCTGAGTCAGCCCAGCTGGCTTCACGAATGCCCTCAGATGAAGAGAGCGCTTCTGAAAACACACCCACATTAGGAAGCGGCCGCACTGCTCAGGACGCAGCTGATGGTAATGCTGCTCCGTCTGATTTTCAGACTCTGTGTAAGCTGCAGGAAGGCGCTCAGTGTGCGTGTGGTCAGAGAGAATGTCAGTGCCTCAGCTGGCAGGGAGTGGAGGTTTACTCCTTCACCGGCCTCCGTGATGTCATCTCTGAATGTGAACAGAAGATTCCCGGCTCGCAGGAAACTTCCAACAGCAACAGAACTTACAGCGGGACGAACAGTGGAACTTCCGGCTCGCCTCGATCGTGTTCCGAACAAGCTCGTGCTTACGTTGATGACATCACCATAGAGGACCTTTCCGGCTACATGGAATATTACCTTTACATTCCCAAGAAAATGTCGCACATGGCCGAGATGATGTACACCTGAGAGGAAATGAATAGTGCGAATGACAGAGATTATACGAGATGAATATCTGTGGGTACTTTTAATAAAAAAGCATTGATTTATTTAAAGTAATAAAGATGTTATTCTAAAGCGGTCCGGCGGTTTTTTGTTGTAATGAATATTATCATGATGTTTTGTTTTCTCTGATGTTGTTTCTCTGTAACTTCCAAGCAATGTGAGCTGGCTGGGAATTATGGGATGTGACTCATTCTGTGATTACTGTATATTTTCTTTCTATTGGTTTGATTCGTGATAATTGTTCTTATGTTTGGTTTACACATACAAGTTGCCAAAAGTCTGTGACCCAGACTGCAGGTTTATTTCACTAATATATGCAAACTTACAAAATGCCAAGTATTAATTCTGTTCACCTGTGACCGAGTATGCGATGTCAACTGAGTGAAATTTAATTAAACAGTTTTTTGGGTGATTTCAATGATGTTTGGTCTCTTACGTGCTATTGTTTGACACCAACATACTTTATAGATTTCGTTTTTAACTAATAACTGTTGAGTCGTTTTTCTTCACCTTGTTCTGTGACAAAAACTTCAAAGAAAACTTTGTTGTATAAGTGTATACCACATAATAACTAAAGGGAATATTTTCCTAACTAACAAAACACAGGAGTTTCCTCTTTAAACCGGTTCTGTTGTTGTGAAGAATCGGTAAACTGGAATGAAACATGGCTTGTTCATCCAGTGCTTGTGTAATATTCTGTGATTGCGTTATTCTCGTGCAAGAGACAAGCCTCTTACATCATTTTCAGATTGTTTCTCTAATGGCCACAAGGAGGCATTACTAAACCCGTTTTGTGCCGTTGAACGTTGTTAAACTTTTTACACCAGTAACCGACGTGTGTTTGCAGTGCAGTACTGACCATCAGAAAACACCACTGTGAGTATGTTTACAAAACAATTATCAACACAGTCATTAAACACAGTCATTAAACACAATTATGTTTCTGATCTGAATTCTGATCTGGTTCTATGTGAATACATACAGTAATCTGTGTGAACTAAAAACAAACTGCAGCACGATCTGAAGTTCCCATGAAGCAATTTTGAAGTCTTTATTTTGTGGCGTTAGTGTTAAAATGTTCTCAGACTACATAAACGTGACCTTGTTCTTGGTGTTATTCCGTGTCTTAGTCTGAATCTGGGTCACGGCTTATTGTCTCAGACAAACGTCAGTCTGTTTTCATTCTGCTGATGGTGATAATCACCTCCATCGCTAGCTAGCTATCATTTCATAACCCCAAACAGAACTAAATGTGTCTACTGTTCTTCTGTTTGGTGTAAATATACAGACATGTGGATGAGAGCAGGATGCTTTTAGATTTAGTGTTTCGAGGTTATTTGGTCAGCTGGTCATGCAGCTGTCATTGTCTGTTGTGACTATGGCCCTTGTTTCAAGGGGTCCAGTCTGTGTTTTAGTCAAGTCAAGTCTGCCTCTGATACAGGGGTGTGTTTGTGATACAGGGGTGTATTTCTGATTCAGTGGTGTAGTTCTGATTCAGTGGTGTATTTCTGATTCAGTGGTGTAGTTCTGATTCAGTGGTGTATTTCTGATACAGTGGTGTAGTTCAGCTGTGTGGTTTGAGTGCAGCAGGGAGACGTGCTTTTGTCACTCATAAACTTTGTTTTGGTAATGTGTGCTTGTTTTTGTTTGGACTTGTTGCCTTACCTGCAGCAAGCCCCGCCCACCTGACCACACCCCCATTCTCCACCACTCCTGGCTCTGCTCCCTTTGTATGCAGGAATGTTTGCTCTTGAATCTGTGTGCATTCACTCACAGTCTCAGGAGAGAGAGAATCATTGTGCAATGTGCTTGTTTCCATGCCTGCATAGTTTTGCTTAATATGAGAGTTTAAGAGATCATCTCACTGAGTGAGGCATTAAACATCTGTTTGGACATATGTCAGCTAATCTGACTGTCACAGATACTTTGTTATGAGAGGAAAACTAGGGCTGCAGTCATAATCCCTGACTGTGAATACAAAACTCTTATTAACACTGCAATCTGTAACTTTAGCCTCTTTATCACCATCTCTGTTTGAAACATAAAACTGGAGGTTACTTAACAAACTTTTCATAAACATATGTTGAAGTCAAATGAAGCCAAATCAGACCTGACAGCTCAAATTATAAGTCATAACTACAAACCTATTGTTGTGAATCAGGGTAAGATAAGGAGACTTTAAAATGGTATTTCAGTGACTGTATATATGCTTCTTAGATAAGAACATTCACAAAAGGTTTTAAAACTCCAATCTGTGACTTATTTAGTTAAAAATGAAGAAAAATCATTAATTGAGAAAGTACATGACAAATTTAAAAATATCACCTGTCATCATTTATACAGTGAACGTGCACCAGACCTTGAAAGTATTAAAGACACAAACTTCTCCTTTTATTTGTTTATACATTTTTTATACTGGCTAAACCTGAAGTAAACCTACAGCATGTTCAGGACTAACTTAATTTCTAATCCTATTTAAAGATTTGTTTCTTAAAAATAATAAAGATGTAACAAAGATTTATTTGTAGGTATGTTACATTCCAATATTTAATCAAAGAATTCAGCCTCAGAGGTCTGGGCTCAGTCCCAGATGACCACTGACCCTAGAAACACTCCTGGCCATCATCACGCTGTGTTAGAAGGATGAGATCTGGATCTGTCCGGCCTCACTCAGCTCTGATGACCTCTGACCTTCAGTTGCTAGGATCACGCCCCTCTGAGGGGGGCTGTGGTCTGCATGGCGACAGGATGCCACTATCGCTGCACTGCCCTAAACGTTTCCATATGAGTGTGCAGCCTAAACCCTGAGAAAATCAGCCTGGCTCAGAAACATCACTAGAACCAATACTCACCTAGATATGACTTTAATATTACACCTAAGGCATCTGTGCATTTTGTACAGGCAACATCAGCTTTTCCTTTAAAAAGATATACTGACATTTACTCAGCATGTCTGGTGAGGAGCGTCAAACACTGAAGCTTTGAGCTAGAGACTGAGAGAATATGAATGAAAACATACAGGCAGTTTTCTTTGTAATAAACACACTGTACCAGCATTATGTTGCTCTTTTCTGAAACACAAACCCTAAATCCAAGCAGCAGCAAAGATGTAAAAACCAACATTATTGGCGATACATACTGTACTGTATTATAAATGAACACACAATGAACGCATCATTGTCTTTCACCTCAATCTAATGAATATTCATGAGGTGAATCACCTTATTTTTTTCATGTTATTAGTGATTCAGTTGTTTCTCTTGTTTATCAACAAAACAGAAACAGTTCTGATGATGTTCTGATGATGTTTGAAGCTTCAGATCGTGTGTTAGATTAACAATCTCTCTGTTCTTTCTCTCTTGATGAGGTGACAGTTCTGTGATGCTTATTGAAACATTGCTTACATCAATCAATTAATCATAATCATGTTTTTGATAACACAGGCTGCTTTCAAGAGCATGTGAGAGGCCGTGTTTGATGGGTGGAGTTATTTTTGTGTGTTGATTTTTCAGTATCAGACATCTTTTTGAAGAGAGGTTACGTGTGTTTGTTCTGTAAAGCTGCCGTATAACAGAAGTACTTTTGTTGTCGACCTCTTGTGCTATTCGATATTTTTTTGATCAGCCCACATACCACACCTGCTGTCAACTCATTACCCAAAAGCAGAACAGAAAATGACTGAGTTACAAACTGACCTTTTGGTCAAAAATACCCAGATTCATTTTAATAGGCGGTAATAGAGAATCTGAGTTAACATTGTGTTCTGAACAACAGAATCACGTGGCTGGTCAAATAGAGACTCATTGTACAGTGAAATATCACACCTGACCAAGAGGAAAAAAACAAGCAGATAAACCAGCAGGAAGAAGTGTTGGGTGTCTGTACTGTCTGCTGGGCATAAACGCTCGAACATAGTAAACTGATCCTGGTTAACATTTTCTGTCTAACAAAGGCGGTCACAGATAATCTTTTAGTTAAATGTGGAGTAATATGACAGAGAAAAACTATATTTATCCAGACGCCACACCCTGAAACACACATACACGTACACTTCTGATGTTTACTATCAATTGTTGTTGATTAAGAATGAAACAAGTTAATGGTAATTATAAAAAAAGTTATTTCTGAAGTAATGGGACCTACGCGACACACACGTAGTGTTGCTTTATGTGTGTTGCTATGCTGTTGCTACAAGGTGTTTTGGGTGATCTTAGCATGTTGCTTTACCGTTGCTAGGATGTACTGGATGAATGTTAGGGTGTTGTTATCCTGATGCTTCTGAGTAGTTTTAGTGCATTGCTAAGCAGGTTTGAGGTTTTATTCATCTCTGTAGCACAAACATAGTAATTACACACCAAAGTTTAGGGTTCAAGTTGAATTTTAGGGGTTTAATATTATTCTGAAAGGAGCTTCACCACAATCACAAGAGAACGCTGAAGAAAGTTCTGTGAAATAATGAGTCATCATTGATGAGGAAATATCGTCCCACTAGGAAGTTCTTGGAGCAGCGATGTGCTTGAATTGTGTTTGACCACAGTGACTTGTGTTAGCAGGAAATACCAGTCATTCCGAAGCAATTCCCACAGCTCCACTCTCTTCCAAACACACACACACATCTTCTGCTGCTGTTAAACCCCTCTGGGGTTCCTCCTAAATTCCAGGTTTCTGGTACGAACAGGAAGAGCTGACGTCTCCGTGACTTTTAGCATGTGCTGGGAAGGGAATAACATGCGCTTTTCTATATATGGTTTGGCTAAACAGCCACAGAGATGAACTGTTCTGTGTGCTCTGTTTTCAGTGCTCATGGTCAACTCTGTGATGTTCTACAACCTTTCATCTGTGAGGTGAAAGTAAAACACATGATAAGAAAGAAAGGGGTACAAATGAATACAGAGAAAGAACACATATAAGGGAGGGAACTGATTTGATAGGCAGTACAAAAGGTTCCAGTCCAAAGGTCAGTATAACAGGGTGGTGCTCAGTGATGACAGAGGCTCAAAGAAGTAGGTGTGTATGTTTGTATGTGCATTTCCAAAGAAGGAACGTGAATTGAAAGGAAAAAGCAAATTATTGAGTCATACTCATTAATTTGAGAAACCCAGTTTAAGAAAATGTGGACAGGATAAAAAGCATGACTCATTAAATCTTGTACTTTTCGCTCTCTGTCACCATCTCTGTTTAAAATGTAAAATTGCAGGTTAATTTACATACTTTTCTTTATGTACGTTGAAAACAAATGAAGCCAAACTGACATTTTCCAGGAAATCAGACCAGACAGCTCTACTAACATTACGCAAAAACGTTGTTTTGAGAGAAACTTTGAGAGAACCTTTAAAGAAGATTCTGAGAATATTCCCTTGTTAGCTGAAATTATTCAGCTTTTACCAAAAATTCAACATTTACCAAAAATGTTGAATGTTCAGCAACTCATGTTGAGCTAATTATGTTAATAAATGAGAAATGTAGGTTGGATAATTCAGTTTAGAAAAGTAAATTGATGACGTAAAATAAGAAAAACGAATTATAGTAAATTATGGCTGTTGATTAATAGTAATTGTGGCTTTATCGTATATTTTGTGGCATGTGTATTTTTGATGAGCTTACATGAGTCATAAAGAAAAGCTTATAAAATCAACAAGCAGCCGTCAGAGAGATTGTGTGAACTCCACACACTGAACACAGTAACTTCACCTGTAGAACACACACACACACCTGTCAGATGTCCCCATCATATCTGAAGTGTGTTAGAACTGACCCATTTAATAACACCTGATTATGTAGAACAAAAGAGAGAACACAATAAAGAGAAAATACAGCCAATAATTTACCTTTCTTTAAAAATCTCTATATATTTATGTATGTATGTATATATAAAAGTAATAAAAAATCAAACACACACATGCCAGCACAAGCACAAAGACTCCATTGTTGTGCAGGAACTGGAATGTGTGTGTCAGACTATGTTAGAGGTGGAATTTGCTTTAACAGGGAAACAGAAGATGGACTTTATGAGAGTAGAAAAGCGAATGTGGAAACCAGCAGCATACACCAGTTCACTCTAATACACAGCATGTGGTTTTGATTGCTTGTATTGTACAGATGAAGGCGAGTATGACCACAGGTGTGATAGATCTGCTCTGCCTGCAAGCAACTCTGTGGTTGAAAGTGATGGAGTTGTGAAATGTCTGAGGATCAGCACAAACTTTTAGACATTATGCGATTTGATTTTGCAAAATACATCACATCGTATCGCAACACATCGTCCTTGTTGACTTGATTCTGGTATTATCTGACAGACAGATTCTGATAAACATCTCTTTAACCAGAGAAACCAGAGAACAACCAAAGAAACATTTTCAGTGTCCTTTATTAGTTTGTATAAAAGACTCTTTTCATGTCTGTTTCTCTGTATCGTTGCTTATGCATTTCTCATTCTGGATTATATACATTAAATATTAAACATCCATATTAAAATCAACTTACCATTCATTAATGTGTGTTTCCTGTGAATTAAGCCATTGCTAGTTCGTATGTATGTATAGAAGCTGTATATAATGTGGTTCAAAGTGGTGGTCAGGACTGCACAACATGAATGATGACACTGCTACACTTCCTGACATGCAAAAGCTGATTTGGAATCAGATCCAGGATCTTTTGCTAGGTATGTTTCTTAAGAGGAATTTGGCTCTGTACACTACAAATAGTGTAGTTATACACGAGTACATACTTTATATAGTATGATTTGCTTTGATTTCATCCTGATCAGTGAAACCACTGCTTTTAATTTACAAGTTAGCATTAGTGGTATGAGTGACTAAACTTTATTTTTTGACTGTAATTAAATTATAGAATATAAATTAATAATATATTTCTATCAGGGCTCTGTGGATTATACAGAATATAGATGGAGCAGCTGAAACAGAACTGATCACTAAATTTGTTTTCTCCACAGACAACATCATGTTGTGACAATGTTAAAGTGGTTTCATGTCATGCTGGATTAGAAAATGTTGCGATAAGAGTCCTATTCATACATTTCTCCCTAAAATGTAAAACTGGAGGCAAGCTGACGCCTTTTTGAGGAAATGCAAACTTTTAAATGTATAATAAACCCCAAAACACACTTATTTAAACTTAAGTTTAAAAGTTCATAATGACAAATAGAAGGGAATTAGAAACGTGACGTCTAAATAGCGGTTTTGTTTTCCTCAGTTAAAGGGGAAGTACACAAAATGCGGAAGGTTACGTCATCAAACTTTCCACAAACATCTGTCGCCCTTATCAAACGCATTATCGTTTTCCAAACAGCTAAGTCAGGAATAGTAGTCATTATTTTATTTTGCATTATTTTATTTTAATCTATTAAACTATATAAAATTGTCAGAGGACACATGTTTTTTTATTCATTCACTTCATTCGGCTATGTAAAAATGCCTAAACGACATTATGTGTTAACATTATACTATAAACACATATTTTAATTGTTTGCACGTTTGTATTATCCCGTTTTCAAAATCTATAAATTCCAGTGTATTGTTTCGTAAGCGTCTGGAGGGGATCCGTAAATGCGTCACGAGTATCCCAACTCCTGATTGGCCTTAGGTAGAAAAAGGGGCGGGGCTGTGCTTGTGAATATAACCACGGGCTCACACATTAGACGGGATTGTTGCGTGTGAACTTCGAGGAAAACACCTTTTAAACAAACTCTTGAAAACGTCACTAAAGAGGACTCGCAAAATAAGGACCGATATTTTTGTTTGATAAACTGATTTTCTTTGGTCGCTGTCAGGAACTGTTATCGGAGGAGAAGATGCTGAAAGTTTACCTCACGTTGGTTTTGTTGGCGGCTGCAGTTTTCGCTGAATCGGTGAGTAACTGCATTAAAGCAAACGTGGATTTAAATAAACGGAAATAATAATAATAAATCTTAATGAAACGATGTTTTGACATCTCTCCGTAGATACTTTTCAGTAAGAAAGTCAAATTGAGGAGATGTGTGTTAGCTCACGTTAGCTGTCTGATGACCTGTTGAAATAAAAGTATTTTAAGTTATATGTTAAAGTGAACAGACGCTGTACAACACGCGTTAGTTCTGTATTTTAATTGTCAAATGCGTTAAAAACTCTTGGTGGTGTTTATATGGCATTTATGTACGCTGACTCGCACACCTCCAGTGCGCTTTTGTGACATGAAGGTGTCTTAATTACTTTAAAGGTTACACAAGGGTTTTTCTGCATGTGTGTGTGTGTGTGAGAGAGAGAGACGTGCCCACTTGTGTTTGCTGAGTAACCTAATAAGTGTGATATTAGCTTTCATGCGATAGTTTTCTGCCTGTAGGGAGATCTTGATCGGTTTGAAGGATCTGTTGGTTTAGTCGGGTCTCAAGGTTTAGTTTCCCTGAACACACCTGTGATGGGGTTTGTGCTGACCTGTGCCTAATTCAGAAGAAGAGCTGCCCAGTGCCACCCAGTGCACACACACACACACCCATACACACACACACACACACACACAGTCAAAATGCAAATGCTGTGAGCCGAAGCTCCTCTATTCTCTGAGATCTTTGGAAAGGTGTCGTCAACAAAACACAGATCTTATTCTCCACTTGAACACAAGCAGATGTGGCTTATGTGCTTTTTGGCAGGCAGACTGTCTTAACCTTCGCCTGGTGTCATGTGGTTTCATGTTGTTTTGTGTAATTCCCACAGAAATATGCAGGAATTTCCAGTTTACCAATGCCATTGGGAAATAGTAAAGCTCATGTGTTAGTACACGAGACGGCGTAACACGCTTCCATGCACCAAAATTCCATGTCATTCCGGGGAAAGAGTGCTGCCACATTCCTTAAAAGTGTGCAGAAGTGTCTGTTCCTTTTATCCGCCACAGTCTTTGGTGTTTTCCTGAGGAATTTGACCCCTCCTGACCTTGACCAGTCTTCTTTTAGAGATTTCTCACACTTGGACAGATTTAAATGGTCTGTTTCTATTATTTGAGTTCCTCTTTAGCCGCTGGACAGGAGTGCGGTCTAAACCCAAAATGACAGATGAAAAGTTTTGAATTCCTTGTGTTTTTGCTTTGAAATGCATTACATTCAAATATTAGATTGCAAATTTCACAGCCCTTGTTAAAACCGTATGGAAGATTACTTTTGTAAATGGTGTTTTGTGGTGTACTTGTGTGTTTTGGCACACAGTCATACGTTTTTAATGGTGTTTTTTATGTTTGTCTAATTCTTTCTCATTAGATTCCTCTCCTTGAGGGCATTTCATGTTTGTTGTGAATCTAATAGTTATGTTAAGTGTCATGAATAATGCATGAGGTGATCTGCACCTGAATAGTTTTTGCTTTATTTATTTAATGTTGTGTACACGATGATGCTTTTGTCAGAATGTGATCCGGATTCCTGCTGTACACGAACCTGTTAACAGTGGAATGTTGGTGAGCGAGAGATTTTTAGCTGTGTGAAGAATGTCAGTCATTTTTCTGGTCCAGCAACTGTTCATGTGAAAACAGTGTGTTGCATGTGTATTTAACATTTATTTTAACAGCTCAGTGTCGTAGGCCAGGAAGTTGATGTTTGTGAATCTTAAAGGACATTAAAATGGGAAAAGTGTGTTTTCTGGAATGATAAAACACATCTGTTGTAGTTTTTGTGTTTCACGCCAGCAGCATCCTGAAGTATTTAAATTTCTCCCTCTGTCATGCAGAGTAAACCATTAACCATAATAATGACAATCACACAAAACAAACAGGGTGTGTTAGTAATCACTGACTACATGATTAAACACTTAGAATAATCCATGAGTCTTTGGGTTTGTCCTGGGATTTGTAAAGTCTTAATTCACCTTAATCATTTTTATCTTCGTAGCTTCCTCTAAAACGGGGTGAATTACTGTTTTCCCAGTAACGTTCTCATAAAACCTTTGACGTTTTCCTGAAGTGTGCGTGAACAGGTTTTTATTTTATGTGGGTGAGAGAGACACTGATTTCATACTGTATAAGACACTCATGCTGATACACACAGACTGTTGCCTGTTTTTACATACACACAGGCCCAAACCATTGTGTATTACACAGGCTTTAAACTACTGGTGAGAATCTTCATTAATAAATGCAACTAACATTTACCCACACTTCAGTGGTAAAGAACAGAGGCTGATGACAGTTACTAAATGGTCTTTTTTGTTTGGCTCCATTTGATTGGTTGTAGATTTTGTAGGAAATGACCAGTTATGTTTTCCTCACATGCCCTACAGCTTCAGGGCTGTGAACGTGTGTGAGTGACAATCTGATATGAACAGACGAAGGTGGAAGGAATTGTGTGTTTGTGTCCGTGTGGTGAGGAGATCAGATGACATGGTGCACGTGTAAATCTGACCGGTGATTTGTGTCCAGTGCTAATGCTGTAATTAGTTGTGACTAGTTGAGACAGTAAGGAGAGCAGTCCTCAGACCACAGATAACATCTTTATAACATGAGCACCAGGGTCACTGCCACTGTCCTTATTATACACAGAGCAACAGCATAAAACTAAACTACAGCACCTGACACCTGATTTCATAAATGATTGTCATACACTTATCGTTGTGAATCAGAGGCGAGATAAGATGTACTGTGATTGGTTCGTCTGACTCACTGGAACAGACGCCAGAGCATTTGTCAGCAGATGGTCGAGTTTACTCTGAGCTTTGCCATTGTTGACTGAAACCTAGTTTACTAAGCTGGTTAATTTACTCTGGCTGCCGTCTCTCTCTGCATTACAGTGTACGTTGAGAATAAGAGATTTGAGGGAGAGCTACTGCACTGTTTGAAGACGAGACACGTCATTGACATTAAACAGTGTGATGTGTTCATGACCAATTTGAATATGTTCAAATGCAAATTTTAAGCCAATAAGCTGATGTCTAAAACCAAAGCTCCTTGTAAACTGTAGTTTCCTCGTGCATTGTTTGTTTGATATAAATGGCAGCAGCTGAGAAAGGAAGAGCAGAAATGATTTGTTTACTGCGCTGTGTGTGAGGAGTAGAACGAGGCATTTTCTTCAGTTTGCTGGAGGTTTCATTTCTTTCAAATGGTGGTTATGTTTTTACCAAGAGTGAAGGGGGTTGCTTATTGAACTTTAACTATCGGTTTGAAGGAACCACTGTTTGTAGATTCTGCACTGTCGGGCGGCATTCACTGTACTCATGCGCTTCTTAAGTACTCAGTGCTGAGAATGTCTGAATGCAGGGGGATTTTGGCCCTGAAAACCTGTCTGTCTCTCGCCCCGCACCCTCCTGTGGTTTCTCCTCTCTCTCTCCCATGTTCTTTTATAATCTTTGAAAAACAAAACGGGCTAGAGCTGACATGCAGATTCATGTGACGTTTGTATGATCCTAGTTTTCCTGGAAAATGAGTCAGACCCTCGATCTTCCCTCTGAGTCGCTAGAGGCATTCATGCGTCAAGTGTGCGAGTAAGCTAGTAAACATGTTCATTTGCACGTGTGTTTACAGTAGTTCAGTAGTGTAGTCATTCTGAGTGTGTAAGTGTATTTGTGTAGGCCAGGAAGTTGACTCAGTGCGTGATGTTTGATGATGTGATGTTTGTATGTGTCTAGGGATGGTTACTTAGTGTTAGCTGGACAGAGTACACACTTGTGTTTCAAGAGGTTGGTGATTTTTCCAGTGTGTGAATTATTTTTTTAAACAGATAAATCTGTTTTTGATATAGGGGTTAACAAATCAGCCCTGTAAATTCTTTCATTATTTTACACAATGCCAGCAAACTTGCGCTAACTTGCTAACCTCGAGGTCAGTCGTGACTGAGTGACTGAAGGTTTTTCACTGGTTCAGTTGTCAGAAGTGAGGCGATGTTAGTCTGTAAAACTGATTAACTGCTCAACTAACAGGGAATGTTTTCCGAATATTGGTTGACGTTTTCTAAAAGTTCTCAAAGGTATCAAAAACTTTCTTGCAGTAACATTAGTAGAACGTTTTTTAACGTTGTGTATCATATCAGTATATCATGTATATCAAAAACATGTTTGAATAACCGTAACTTTTTTGTTACCTAATGGAAACGTTATTTAAACATTGTTTCTTAATGGAAGTGTTCTTACAACCTAAATATGTTGGGCTGGTTTATCAATAAAATATGACGATATAACGTGTTTAATCTGTTTGGTTAGAGCAACTGTTGGTTAAAATAGTAATTTGGTTAAAGTCCACACATTTTAAGTTACCTGTTTAGTCAGTTTTAGACCCAACACATAAATATTTAAATATCAATGTTACGTCACTTCCACTGTTGCTATTGTCCAAGCCTACTTGTAGCCATGGCAACAGTAAAATAAAATCCAGACTATTCTGTGTCTTGAATAATAGTTTGACCCCTCCCTGAACGACCGTTAGGAGAGGGACATCAATCCGGATCATGTTCTCCCTCCTGGTTTTCTAATAGGCTTATTCCATTAAAAGGGTTTTCTGTTTACAGCACTGGGCCTAATGGTTCTGCTAACGGGATTATCAGGGTAATTGATTTGTCTCAATTACTGTAAGTGTGTTTGCAGAATCATTGTGTTGCCACAGATGAAGGTTTGGACAATAACCCACTTTAACACTTTTAAGAGGTCCTCAAACAATTAAGGGAAAAACAGCAGCTGGGTTTAAGTTATATAAAGCTATATAATACTTGTTTTTACACTGTGCACTTTATGTATATACTGTTTATTATGTAGCCCTGTATGTCTGTGATGTTTAGTGTTTGTCTCATGTAGCACCTTGTTTCTGGAGGAACGTTGTCTCGTTTCACTGTGTACTTGTATATGGTTGAAATGACAATAAACTCCACTTGTAACTTGTAATATATATATGTATATATTATATATATGTATATATTATACAGTTGTCCTGTAATTTAGTTTCATACAGAGATGGCAGTAGAGATGCAAAAGTTACAGATTGTGTCTTTGAGCTTTACTTTCACTTGATGTTCATTCTTTCTCTGTTTTGTAGGTACGAGAAACAGAAACATGGGTACCCCTGAAAAATACCTCGCCCAGTAAGAATGTGGAATCTTCAGGAGACTTTCCCAAAGAAGATCTTGAGTTTACCAACTCCAGCCCAACAATCGATGATGAGGATAGCTTTGAAGATGAAGATGAGGATGACATGTCGGGCTCTGGAGATGATGAGTTAACATCAGATGAAGACTTATTGGTAACTATAGTTTCATTAACACAGACAAACACATTCTGTAATGGGCCTAGAGAAAATCCTCTTTTTATTTAACTGACACAACTAACCTGTTAACTAAAGCTATGCTACATTTAAAATCTTGTTGATAATGTAAAAAAGATCTGGACTGTATTGTTATGTGAACTTTATGTGGGGTTCTTTCTCAGAGCGAAAGTGTTAACTGGATCCCTGATTCTATGCTTCCGGTTCCCTCGCCACCCACCATGGACGACACGATTCTGGTTAAGAGCAACGAGGTGTTGCATCGAGTGCCAAACCAAGACAAATCTGAAACCAATGAGGTGCTCATGTCCCACGCTGGAGAGCAGAGTTTCTTCAGCAATAAAGACGTGCTTGCAGGTACGGCCGTCCCCATACAGCTCACAGCTCTCTGGTTTGATTAGTTTGGGCTTTTATCTTTGAAGTATTTCAGAAATTTAAGAACCACATTAATATTAATATTTTTTTAAATATTGATATTTTCTGTACTAATATTTAGTCATCAGATACAGTGATGCTTTATATCTTAAACCTGCAATCCGTAACTTTTTGGTTAAAAATGAACCAAAAAATTCGTTATTGAGCAAGTAGACAACAGATCAGCGTCATGCTCTCCTTATCATACCCTGATTATAAGGGTGATTTATAATCTGAGCTGTGGGGTCAGATTTCATGAGAACGTTTGGTTCATTTGACTTCAGCATGCATAAAGAGAGTACACGCATATCTTACAGTTTAATGATTCAAACAGAGGCAGAAGTTACAGGTTGCAGCTTTAAGCTGGTGTTCTGGGTCTGTTTGCTGTACATCGTCTTTGAGCGCTCCCCCCTCACATATCTGTTTCTGTTCCACAGCTGTCATCGCAGGCGGAGTAGTTGGTCTCATCTTAGCTGTCCTTTTCATCTTCCTCCTTGTTCACTTTGTTCTCCGCATCAAGAAAAAGGATGAGGGAAGTTATGACCTGGGCAAGACACCCATCTACACGAAAGCCCCCACTGCAGAAATCTATGCATGAGCTGCCCATCACATTCTCTCCTTTGAACTATAAGCTCTCACAGTGCCTCGCCCCGTTGGGTCGCTACCGACCTCTTGTGTACCATAAAATCCACCCAGAAGACCTCACAAATATTTCCTCCGTCTGGATGTTTGCATTGAGACCTCATCAGGTGTAAAGAGACTCGCAGAGAAGAGTGTCTTGCCAAACTGCTCAGTCAGACGTTCCTGTCTTTGTTTCCGCAGCCTCTCTTTTCACTGAAGAATCATGTGCTCCACGTCACTTATTTTTGAAACACTACGAGGCGCAGGAGCCCTCGCAGGTTAAAGGTCATGGGTTGAGGCTTTTAACATGGCAGGCTTGGTGCTGCAGTGGGAGGGGCTACTGTAGCCTGTATTGTAGTGAAATGTTTTGTCTTTAAATCTGTGTGCTGTTAAAACGTTTGTCTTATTAAACATCAGAGGTGAAACTAATCGAGGGCACGCAGTAAATCTGTGTCGTGCTACCGAAGGTGACATTTGAAATCAGTGTACCGTACTTAATGTGTACCAGTTTCAGCCATGATGTGTGAGGCTGATGTGCATTCAGCATGTGGACTGTCATATCTGTGGTGTTTATGTAAAGCAGTCTACACCCACTACATTGCTGCTGGACTTTCAGCTACGATTCTTTCATAGATAACAGATATTTTTCTGTTCCATTGCAAACAGACATTCAGAATCCAGGGATCTGTAAATAGCCATTTGAATAATATGTAAAACGTTGGTACTTTAGCCATTTCCTGACAGTCTTTAATCTACCAAACATTTAAATGCCAAAATGTGGTAGTGGCTTTGGCACAAACCTGTAGGTGAAACACATTCTGTAGCTTTCAGAATAATGTTTTGTTTGAGAACAATGACCAATGTTAGAACTATTTGTCTTTTTTTCAGTGTTTTGTAGATGTCCTTCATTCTCTTTATTTTGTTATTAATTTAACTGTCATATTTTATTCCCTGCGTCAGGTTGGGGCTGTTGTACATGTGATCATTTTTATTTTACTTCATTTTACATATACACAATCGTTTAATTTTACAGTAGTAAAATTAAAGACTATTAGTCCTTCAACAGAATTTTTTTATAGAGTTTCTAGACAGTTTAAATAAACTCTATGTTTTGTAAAAGGATGTTTTACTTAAACATGAATGAGCCTTGTCGCAAAAAAAATACCAAAATCTGCTGCTTTGTTTGGTCACATCCAAATAAAATTCACTGATCCAATGAAGAAGTCAATGAATCATTGATTTCTACTTGCAGGTTCTGATCTGTTGAAAATAAAGCTGTTTGATGCACATAACCATCCGTTGTCTTTTACTGATGTCACTGTCTCCTCAAAGCTCAGAGACTGAAATAATGTTCGATCTGAAGTCTTCATGTGAATCTCTATTGATCTTAGTAACCTGAATCCACTGAAGGGTGTGAATGAGGTTATTCATCTTACAAACTGTTTCATTTGTGACCTGTAAGGATTGTCCAGTGTTCCTGGACTGGAAATCACCACAGATAAAAAGATTGTTTCACAGTCATCTGAAGAATATTTTGAGGTTAAATAGTTTATTGTGGATATTTTGAATTATCTATAGTATCAAAGTGACTTTTTGTTTGGCTGGCAGTGGAGAACTCAGATCAGTAAACCTGCTGTTTATTTACACATTTCCGTTTCAACTGCAGTTAGAGGTTGTTTGAATTTTCTATTCTATTAACAGCTCTCGGCTCTTTAAAGCACTTCCTTAATTTGAGGTATTTGGAAAAACACACTGACACCTGCGTGTGGAAATTCCCACATTATCTATGAATATCCAGTGACGTAGTGGTGAATTCATATCACAATACACTGATAATCAGAATCATAATTGAATAAAGACTCCAGTGGCGAAGTTTCCATGGCGATTCTTTCATTTATCCGCTGGAACGCCTCTGCTCTCGTGTTTGACTGTAACGATAGACAAGGAAGTGCTGTAGTAAATGATGTTTCCATGAGCATTTCCTGATCAACATTGTATGTGTTTTCAGAACCACAGAAGTCCACAGAACATTCTGTAAAATGTCTGAACCGGGACTGACTTTAGATGAATGCTGCTCTTTTATTTTCAAGTACAGCATGTTGGATTACACAAGGAGTGGAGCAACACAAACAGAAAAACCATAGCAACAGATCTCACAAACATAAACTTACAGAGTCAGTTGTCATATGCATTGAGTCTTCTCACTTACAGTAAGACTTGTGGGTCTTGTTTTATTTTACAGTATTTGTGTTAAGGTGTTGTTTACACAAACTACACTTACACACACGTTCTACATACTGTTGACTTTTTGTGTACTTTGTAGCTCAGCTGGTTTAGACGAATGGGGCTGGTTGTATAAACTGATTAGACTCATTTTACAAGTTAGTCATCTAGTTTATACTTTATGACCGGCCATAACTTTAGTCGGTTACATAACAAGGTAGATCTAGTCTGAAGAGGTAGGTCTAGTTTGAATAAAAACACTAAGACCGGTTAGCTCTAACTAATTGCTGGTTGGTCAGACTAGTTTTTAGACAATGTCTAAGTTAGTGCCCATGAATATGCAGTTGCTTGTCATTATTGATTATTTGATTATTAATCTTAAATTGTTCCACTAACAACTTAAAAAAAGGTTGGTGATATTATATGTAACGCTAAAAAAGTTGTGCTAATGTTACTGCAGGAATGTTTTTGGTAACTGAGAAACGTTTAGAGAATGTTTCCTGTTAGCTGGGTAGTCTGATGTGCCTCAGAAATTCGGCAGGGGAAACCAGTGACCTCAGTTTTCCAAAGGTTATGTAGGTTATTCCTTTCTGTCTGAATGGATGTTCATATTAAAGGAAGTTGACCTTTAACTGAAGGAAACAAACAGGTAACAGTGACACACTTTTGAAGCTCACTGGTCACATTCTCTAGCACTAGTTTAACCAGTTCTAGTTCTCCTATTTTATTAGATTAAATCACAGACTAACAGCCCTTAACAAGAATGGACAAACAAAACCATTCAGATCAACATTAAGAACTAGCAAAGAGGGACTACTGTTCAAATATACCACTGAGATTTACTTGATGGCCATTCCTGTCTGAGAGGTGAATTAAAGTCACTGTACTGCCACCCTGCTGACTCCAAAAGAAACGCAAGTGTCAAACCAAATCAAACGAAAACTAGTTTGCGGCAGGTTATTTCTGTCGAGTTGATTTATATTTCTTTTACGTCTGTATGGTATTAAAAACTATTAATATAACTGTTAAAAACATTAACTCGGTAACCACGATTTTTTTCTTTCTGTAGTAATTAAAATTTTCCAAAAGGGGGCAGTGTTGTATTTATTTTAGCTTGTGCTGTCTACGCTTTAAGTTAGTCGTCTGATTTTATAATCTACTGTTTAGTCGACACTGTTTGTACATGTAAAGCAGGTTCAACAGCACTTGTCAACGATGATGGTAAACTGTACATGTGTGGGCAATAAAACTATGTGTACAGTGTGTCTGTACTCACAGGAAACCTGGAAACATCTGGAACATTTAAAATTGTGGTATAATTTAAATTGTGGTGAATATTTCATAGACTAAAACGCAGCACAACACAGAACTGAACACATCCAGAAAGATCTTTACTGTTGTGAATGCCGGTTCCCAGGTCGGCTCTGAGGTTTTCACCCCTTTATGTCTGTGTGTGTGTGTGTATGTCCATTCTGATTTCTCAAGTCTGATAAGAACCATAATCACACAAACATTCTCCTGCTTTCTGTCTGTCTGCAGAGGTGAAGGTTAATGTCAAGATTCAGTATTTGCAGTTAGATGGTGCTGAGGGAATTGTAATGGTTCGTTTTGGTAACACAGAGTTACCACAAGTCTCCACGGAATACATGATGCATAATATGATGCAAATTGCAAATGATGTTTAATGCAGGTAATTTGCATATCAAATCTGATCTTTGGCTTATTCAAGACCTGACCTAATGCGACGGCTTTTGGTTTGACGTACTCAGTGCGTCATGCTTGAAGAAGAAGCATTGCGCTTCAATAAATCTGGACAGCATGACATCACACAGTAATTAAGACTGCGTTGAAATTACGTTCTCAATTCTGGCCCTCAGGTTTGCGCAAAATTCAAACACCTGCAGGATTCTGTGTGTGCGTGTTATTTTTACTGGACGATGCTCAAACTGTGAGAGAGAAGGAGAGAGAGGGAACATTACGCCATTCTCTTGAAAAAAGTGGGATCTAAACAGGTCTCTTCCAAAATATTAAGCAGAACGACTGGTCTTTAAGGAGAGCCACTGCGCGTTTCTGAATGTTACACGTTGACTACTTTTAAATGTCGATTACGGTACCAAGAGAACTGGATCACTATGGTTCAGAAGAACGCGGCTCATACGAATGATCTGGACAAAATAGCAGATCCGGCGATTCCTAGACGTTTCTCCAGATCCGTTCATGGTAGTTCACCAGGAGCGTTTGGTCGTTTTTTCATCACAAAATCTCAAAGTAAGATCAGAGAATGAAAGTTCTGACCAGTTTCTCTCTTTTTTTTGGCTGTTTGACTTTTGTACACCTGCATATCTCGCACGCGCAGCCCACGCACAGACACACCGGGACGGATAAACCCAATCCAACCGTTTTACGGTTAACATTGGCGCGCAACAGCACGAGGCTCGGACAGCTCTTTGACAACGCGAAGATATCTCGCATCAGCGCTGGACCTCCTCGGATAAAAGCGGAGGACACATCAGAATCAAATGCACAAAGCGTCCGAGCGACTCTACCTGTTAGCTTAGGGCGCAGGGAAGCCGTGCACTCTTGGGTACCCAAGGATGCGACACGCGTCTCATCCGGCGCGGCATCCTCTTTCATTATTAAACATTCTGCAGCACAAAATAAGGGAAATGAAGTTTTCAATCACAAATCCACAGCTTCAGGTGAGCACAAAAGCTTGTTGCCAAAAATCATATCGCCAGCGCCAGCCCCGCTGAAACTGGAGGAGAGTGAGGAGAGTGAGGCATCCAAACACCCGCGGGTCACGCCGCACGACTACATGCTGTCCCTCTACTGCTCACTGACCAGTGGGGAACTCAATTCCAGTGTCCTGCACGAGGCTGGAATGGCCAATACCATCAGCAGCTTTATAGACAGAGGACAAGGTGCAGTACGAATCTTTCTGCTGCGTGTCATGCGTCATTAATTATTGCTGATTATGATACTAATAATATATATTTAGTCTATCCATTATTCTAATGTTAGTGAATGAGTGAAGCACAGTGAGCCAATAAAGGTGCAGCATACATAAAAACTTCATGTAATACACCTCGTGAAGTTAGTTTTAATAACCTGAAATATACCAGTTAAAATTTTCTTGGTACTACATATTCCTTAAACATTCAATTATTGTTATTTCATCGTTTTAATGATGACTTAACTATTATTTTGTAGGCTTTATTATTTTTTATTAGTTTTTGTAGTCATGATTTTTGTTGATCTTTGGCTTTTGCAGATGAGCGTGTGACCCAGCTGAGACGTCAGCAGTACCTCTTCAACATCAGCTCTGTGGAGAAGAGCGGTTTGTTGGGTGCAGAGCTGCACATCCTGAGGAAGAAATGTGTGGATTCAGGAGAAGTGATGTTTACTGAGAGATTCGTTTCTCTGAGATTACACACCTGCGCCACAGGTCAGCAGAGGCCCGTTATGCTCCAGTCTCGGCGCATTGATCAACACAGTGCACCTTACTGGGAAGTGTTTGATATTTGGACCCTGTTGAAGACTTTTAGAAACACTCCTCAGCTTTGCTTCGAGCTGGAAGCAGTAGCCCACGGCCGGCCGGTTGACTTGACATTACTTGGGCTAAGTCGGTTGAACAGACACAGGAAGGAGAAAGCCTTTTTTGTCATGTTTGGACGCTCGCAAAAGCGAGAACTCTTTTACAATGAGATCAAAGCTCGCTGGAGCCACAATAATAAGACATTGTACGAGTATCTCTTTACCCAACGCAGAATGCGCAGAGCTCCATTACTGCACGGGAAAAAACTACCCATGAACCCCCAACAACGCTGTGACCGGAAACAACTGCACGTCAACTTTAAAGACGTGGGCTGGGACGACTGGATCATCGCACCTCTGGAGTACGAGGCCTTCCACTGCGACGGCGTCTGTGATTTTCCCATTCGCTCACATCTGGAGCCGACCAATCACGCCATCATCCAGACCCTCATGAACTCCATGAACCCTCGGTCCACACCTCCGACCTGCTGCGTGCCCACCAGACTGCGTCCAATCAGCATTCTGTACATCGACTCGGCCAATAATGTGGTGTACAAGCAGTATGAGGACATGGTGGTGGAGAGCTGTGGCTGCAGGTAGTGAAGCAAACACAGCTCTGAGGGACAGAACAGAAACACTTTTTATACTGATCACATGATCAGAGAACATTTCTCAAAGGAATTCTTTATCTAAAAATGTTAATTCTTCCATAATTCACTCACTCTCATGTCACTCCAACCCTGTATGACTTTTTGCGTGTGACTTCAGATGGATCACAGGAGAATTATCTTCTAATGAACTGACTCATGGACTGGTTTCATCAGAAGACCACACAAGCTAAATGACCTCCATCACTGAATCACGCAACAGTATTCATCACTCAAACACGCAGAACAGCAACGACTCTCCACGACACTCTGATGAGCACAAACAACAGACACTGCAGACATTTGAGAGCTGTATTCATCCCTCAAGAATCTGTTTATTTCCTGACAGTGAAAGTGTCATTATATGACTGAACTCATATAAATCAATTGATTTTAAAGTTGGCTCTTTACCACCTTCTCTGTTTAAATTATAAAATTGCAGGTTAACAACCTAAACATTTTCCACATTAAATAAAGGGCATAATCTACAAAAATGTGTTTAGTTATTAAATGATATTTATGAGAGGGTGATATTTATAAATCTAAAATGGTTGATCCCTCATTAAAAACGTTACATTTCTGAAGGCAAATTTGGGAGGAGCTTGATCATTATGTCCTATCACAATGCTAGAATAAACATGAAGCCTCATACTGTTATCCAATCACAATTCTCTCCTCTACTTCAGCTCCATACATCTGCCTCTAAGATGAAGGAAGTCATACATGTACTTATTTACTTGAACTTTTCATTTAATAATAAAAAAATTAATGCAATATTTGTGTTTGCTATGTATTTTTTATGTTTACTAAGTCATACAGACTATATGTTTGTTTTGAGCTGAAGTTTTACGCTAGTAAAAATGTGAATAAAACACATTCTTCTTTTCCTCTCTGTCTCTGAAAGAAAGAGAGACATGAGGCTGCATAATCAATGACCCAGTTTTAATTTTTGTTAATAAACTCTTCCTTTACCTCACAATGAGGAATGAGGAATTAGAAACATTGGCGTACTTCTCTGTCTGCAGGAGAGAGAGACAAAAATGTCCTTCTCTCTCCTGAAAACAGAGCCAGCTGTCCTCGCTTAAGCTCTGGTCTAATCAGCTTTAAGCTAATTATGAACTTCTATGAAAAAACACGACTTTCAGATCACTTCACAAACTCTCATCATGCTACATGATGTGAAAGAGAGGCTACAGTCACCCTTCCCCCACCCCCCAAAGCAAAGCAAAGCACAGCACAGAAATCCAGGAGTTTCCTTCCTTCCGTTCGTGAACATCAAGTGACAATCTGAGCGTGTGTTTGTGTAGATATAATGAAGCAGGAAACAATAAATGTGGCTGATGATAAAGATGAAAATAATGTAACACAAGCCGTATGTTCTGTGTTCTCCTGTAATCCGTTGCAGATCTTACGACTGACGTGCAGCTACGAGCGCAGGAATGAGAAGCTGAAACAGTCAAATAAACTATCTTAGCATTCGTTTTCACTCGTCCTTTAGAGTCATTTGTACAGCTCAGGTCACAATCATTGTTTTGGGACTGCAAGTGAAGCCAGAAATGACTTAAGACACTTGGCATTCAGTCTGGTTTTAATGATGTGTACCAGCCACTGTTTTATCCAGATAAAGAAAAATGTAGTTAGTAGAGGTTAGTTGGTTTGGGCTGTACTTGATAGCTGTAAACAAGCAGATTCAGAAAAACACAACATATAAGGTTTCTAAAGACGCTCTAAATCATCATTTCTGAACAAACGAAGCAAACATAACAAAACTTCAAAATCATAATTTATTGCCACTGCAGTGTTCAGCAGAGTTTTTAAGTAATTTCTAGTTTTGGAAGGCAGGATGGTAAGTTACCTCACAGTCATGCTCTTGTGAGGAGTCAGTTGTGTTGCTCTCCAGTTTTATTTACAAGCTCTTCGCCCCTCAAATGTTGTCAGACATCATTTACTCGTTTAGAGAATGTTAGAGAACGTTCCCTGTTAGCTAGGCAAGTAGGCACAGCAGCTTGTTAGGTTTCAGAGTCAGTATGAGTTTCTGAAGGTTTAGGGGAACTATTAAACAACTCGACTTATTGTTAGTAATCTATTTAGAGGGAATGAGGGGTGGGGGGGGGGTATTAGGTAGCTCTCTGTTACAGCTCTGGAACAGTGCTGTCCTCCCATTAGCGCTGCTTCTGGGGGCTGTTTGCTGCTACTGTAATGAGTCGAATGGAACGCTGAATAAAAAATAAAGCAGTGACAGTAAACAGATGTGTGTAAATGCATATTACATTTAAAAGAGCCCAGAGTGACCTTTAGTTTAAATTGTTTATTCATAACCTGACAACAATACTGAGGTAATACAGTAGGCTAGTACTGCCTGTAGTGGCTATAGTTATATAAAACACACAAGTAACACACACATATACATTATGAATGCAATTCTAAGATTTGTAAATTTAAGAATTTTTTGCTTGCTAAATATTATTAGAACAAGTCAACATTTGTAAAAACTTGATGTTCCCTTGAAGTGGACAAATCTGTACCAACAGTGTCTTCATGCTTTTATGACTCGTAACCGACTGTGGACTTCATATATTTACATATTTCAAAGTTCCTGTGTGGTCTGCAAACATTATAGCAGAAATGATCCGTTTCTGGGACACTCAGGAATAACTTTGTTTTAGCAAGAACTAATAGGAGTAATATATCAATGACAACAGCTTTGTGTTGGATTCTGAATTAAAAGAATATGACTTCATATTTATATTTTTGTTCTGTTTTAACAAAGTATAATCAAACATTTAGAAGTAGTGGAAGCAGCGGAACTAGATGTCACAAATCTGGTTTCCACACGGACAGTTTGAGGGGCGGGACAAATTCTTTTGACATTGCTGTGAGGGGGGAGGGACGCAAACAAACACGTTATACAACGTGTTACAGAGTGAACGTCTCAGATTCACGCTTTATAGTTACAATACACTGTTATTGTGACTTTCAGCCGAATCATGTATCGGCGACCCCTGCAGGCGGCCGTCAGACATTTATTAAACGCTTCAGCATCGGGCGCTGTTCATGGAAAGGTAATTTATTAAACCCAGACAGCTGACAACATCACTAAAGTGTTTTTATTTGCGTTGTTTAAACGTTTAAACGTATTTTAAAGGCTTTTAGAGCTGTCGCATACACTGCCATGAACTTGCCAAACTTATATTGCATTGTTACAGAACAGTATGGCTGACCTATAGATCATAGTGCAGGTGTCGTGACCTATAGATCATAGTGCAGGTGTCGTGACCTATAGATCACAGTGCAGGTGTCGTGACCTATAGATCACAGTGCAGGTGTCGTGACCTATAGATCATAGTGCAGGTGTCGTGACCTATAGATCACAGTGCAGGTGTCGTGACCTATAGATCACAGTGCAGGTGTCGTGACCTATAGATCATAGTGCAGGTGTCGTGACCTATAGATCACAGTGCAGGTGTCGTGACCTATAGATCACAGTGCAGGTGTCGTGACCTATAGATCACAGTGCAGGTGTCGTGACCTATAGATCACAGTGCAGGTGTTGTGACCTATAGATCACAGTGCAGGTGTCGTGTGCTATACATGTAGAACTAACTGCACATGTGTTGTAGAAGATCTGTCCATGCATTCTTTGCCTCGATGTGTTATGTTGGATGTGTAAGTGAAGAATTTGGCATCTTGGTTACTTGCATGAAGTTTAAATATGAAGATGTAACAGAAGCTTAAGTTTCATTTTGTTTGACTGGAGTTAAACTAAATCTCATCACAGCTGTCATGTTTGGTTTCTGCTTCTCAGGCTGGTGATGTACATCAGCTCAGGGCTTTGGTGGTGCGCCAGCTGACAGCAGGTGTCCTGCGTCCCTGTCAAAGCCGGACTCTTCACAGTACAAGCCAAGTTTGTGTTCAGATATTGTTTCTTCTCTGCCTTCTTTCTAATGCTTGTCAACCTGATCTGAAAACACCACATTATGATTCTCAATTAGCTGCTGAATATCTATAAATATGTAGATATGTTTAAGATCAGTTTATGGGTTTCTGATGAACTAAAACTGGGATATTAACAGCAGTTTTAGATAGGCTAGTAACAGCAAACGAGCTTTAAAAACAGCCTAAGATCCCGCCCTCCCTTCAGAGTGTCTTCAAAGCCACGCCCCCTTCAAGTACCCAGTTTGACAGTCACGTATGACATCCTATCATTACACTAGTAACAACATGCTTTCCTTGTGCCTCTTGTGTAACACTTGTATCCAGATTAAGTTGATCTTAAGAGTTGATTTTTTTTCATTGTAAGCTACAAACCAAAGGCGGTAAAGATCCTACTAATGGAACTCAGTTGTATTGACCTGAGGAAGAACAAGCGTTACTGTTTTACCTGTTTTAGAGTTGCAGTAAGTTTGATATGCATCTGTAAAACTGTTTGTCCATCTTCAGTATAGCTCAATAGTGCATGTTGTGATTCTGTGTTCGGTGTTCAGCTGTGTGCTGTAAAGGAAACCCCACAGGCCACAGAAGAAGAGGTGGGGGCCTTCACCAGACTGATCGAGGCCATGGGCTTCACTGGACCCCTCAAATACAACAAATGGGTAAAAGTCTACTTGTGTAGTAGTCGAATCTTCTTCCTGTTTACACACAGACATTTCCAGCAAAATCAGACCCAGCAGCTTCAATTATTGTAAACTTTTAATATTTATTATACATTTCATATATACAATTTAATGTTTTATTTATTATATAATATTTATTTGTAAATGTATTATTGTAAACGTACTGTGCAGGGTAAGGTAAGGATCGTGTAGAACACTGATCTGTCATGTACCTGCTTAGTACATTTTTGTTCATTTGTAACCAAAAAATGTTTACAGCTTTAAAAAAAAAATGCTAAAAAAAAGTTTTTGTGTCTGTATTGTGGTGTGAATTTTTTAATCAAATTTAATCAAAATGTATTAGTCAGTATTCATGCCTCCAGAATGACACCGTTTTCGTCATATTTCCCATAATTCCACACCACCGATTGTGTTGATCCTCGTTCTTCTTCTCCCTGTTCTGTGTTTTACATAAACACTTCCAGCGCCAAACCTTTCCTGCTGTCTGCTTCTGCTTTTTTTGCATGTTTGTCATGCTAGTCTGGACTGAAAACACGAGCACAGTGTTGTCTTGGCTCTTTGACTCACTTTCTTCTTTTGATTCCAAATTGAATGATTTTTCGATCATATGTGTCACAAATGTGTCTTTTTTTTTGCAGAAAATAAAGATAGCTGCTTTGCGCATGTACACGTGCTGCGTGGAAAGAATAAACTATGACGAATTTTTTGAAAGTAAGTATTTATAGCTCAGTATCTCAGTAATGTTTCGTACACCCGTACAATACAACAGCCTTCAAAATTGTATGTCATACTTTAAATGATCAACTCCTAAACGTTCCTCACCTCAGCCGAAACATTGAAATGAGCATGATGGGACAAGCTGCTCCTTATATTTATGTGGCAGTTTACAGCTGTGTGATGTTGTTTTCATTGCCTGAAGAAAAACAGATGTCAGGCCTAAGTTTGCATAACTTTCACTACATGTTTGCTTTCTTGCTTTCCTCTCCAACTCTTTTTCCCAGAATGCTCTCTGCCCGACACGCTTAACTCCTGGTTCTTGGTTGCTCAGCTCCACGTTTGGTGAGTTTTTAGGCAACGTTTGGGTTTGAATGGCGGTGTGGAGCCATGCCAGCTTCTCTAAGATGTAACCTCTCCTGCCAGACTCTCACTCAAAAGTGCTGATGCTTGTAAAGCTTTCAGTTGATTCAAATTCATCTGCTAGACAAATTTAAAACGTAATTTCACTGGATCTCTTCATACTAATAAACGTGAGGTCTAGAAATGGCTGTTTTTAATGAATTGAATTGCAGTTGAGTATTGTAATAGATCAAAACAGGTAATTAATTACAACACATTCAGAACAACAGCTATGAGTGTGACACGTCGGTTGGAATGTTTCGCTGTTGTTTGAATAATGTTGGTGATTGTTGCGGCTGCAGGATGTGTTTGGTGCGCATGCGGCAGGAAGGCAGAGCCGGGAAGTACATGTGTCGTTACATCGTTCACTCCATGTGGGAGGATGTGGAGCAGAGGAGCAAGATTATGGGGGTGAGTTTGTGTGTGTGTGTGTGTTTTGTGTGACAGTGTGTTTATGTGTTGGAGGAGGCGTGGCTTAAGAGAGCGCTCTGAAGGGGGGGCGGGATCTTGTGCTTTTAAAGTTTGCTATTGCTAGCCTCTGTGAAATAACTCACCCTACCTTTAATTAAAAGTGTTTCATAAAACATTGCCAAACAGAAGCTACTAGTAATCAGGTGAGCACTGTTTCTCACGGGCTGTGAATCATATATTAGGTTCTGTATTTGTTAAAGAACAAATACAGAACTGACATAAGGCGTCTGATGTTTCAAGGCGTCTGATGTTTCTGACACAAGGCGTCTTGTGGAAACTGCTGTTAGAAAGGGTGGGAAGAATCTCCAACCCAGCTGTGAAAACAGAAATCTCTCTCTCTCTCTTTCCTTACACGTCTGTCTGTTGACATCCCTGCGTCTCCTCTCCTTCCATCTCAGTTTTAATGACAGACTGATTTGGTTTTACTCTGTGCATAACTCATAACCCACTGTTACACATGTAGCACATAGCCCCAGTAAAGTGTCCAGAGTCACGTAACTGTGAACTAGTTAACACAAAACCAGATCAAACCACCAGAGTCATTTATTTATCCAAACGAACTCTAAAGTTTTATAAGTGACACTGTGAAAAAGTGTTTTCAGTTTTCTCTTTCCTCTTTCTAGAAGTTTCTCCTGCAGAGTGTTCACCAACATTGCGCACGCATTAGCAACAAGGTGACAAAGCACTGATTACCTGCTTTGTTGAATTTTTGTTTAGTTATACTGTATACAGAAAGTATTTCAACACTTAAGATGCACTGAAAGCTGCAATCCGTAACTTCTTGCTTAAAAAACACACAGAAATCTGTTACTGAGCAAGTACACGACAGGTCAGTGTTCAAAACTGTCTCCTTAACTTACCCTGATTCACAAGAGTATGTTTATAATAATGATTTATGATTTCAACTGTCTAGTCTGATTTTCCGTAAATGTCAGTTTGGCTTCATCTGATTTCAGTATATGTTAAAAAAGTGAAGTAATCTGCAGTTTTATGTTTTAAACAGAGATGGCGATAAGGGAACCAGAACTTACGGATTGCAGCTTTAAAAATTCCTGAATTTTGTTGCACTAGATGACAAAATCTCAATTATTTTAAAGATAACACAGGTACATGTTTAATGAAAACATTTCACCTTCTTTACAATGATAAAGCACTAGACATGCTGTTTAAAATGTATTTGGACACTTTCTGCTTGTCAGTGTCAGTGGAACGTGTTTATATTTCATGTGATGAACTACACCTGTGTGGAGGAAGTGACATCATAAAACCAGTATAAATGACCTGTTGGGTAAACATCACCATGGAAATGACCAGAAAGTTGAAGTTAGTTCTGAGGAAAGGTGCCGAGGTTTGATGGCACCTGCTTTGATGTTTGATCATCTAACACAGCAACTTACGTTAAAACAAGATGTTTTGTGCTGTGTGTCATTTAAGTGATAATAAAATAACCCAGAACATTAGCAGCTTGTGTTTGCAAATGTAACTCAGAAGATGTGGAGACGGACACACACACTTCAGCTGATGTGAAGCTGTGAGGAATCATGTATGAATGGAGTGTTGTCAGCGCGTCTGACAGCTCCGGGTTCAGTTACAGTGCTGGAAATGAAAAGTTTGTTCGGTATTGTTCGGTTACTTACCTGTAAAATTAAGGTTTTGCATTAATATACTTGCTTAGTGTTTTCCACAACATAGGAGAAACAGAAAGAGGAAAGAGTGTACAGAAAAGACGACAAGAGTAGAAGAGTTGAAACAGCCAGATGAAATTGATTATTTTTATTATGCACAGGTGTTTTCAGCCCCATGAACATACACACACACACACACACTTACACACAGTCACTCAACACAGTCCAAGCATGCAGAAAACCAGACAAGACTTAAGAATGAACACGCTTTTTTTTAATAAATCTCCCCATCTTAATCTCCAAGTGCTGGAGTCCGTGACCTGTGTGTGTATGTGTGTATGTGTGTGTGTGTGTGTGTGTGTGTGTGTGTGTGTATTGACACATCAGGACAGACTCTGGCTTCAGGTCCTTTTGTTTTCTGTCTTTGTTGTGTTATTGTCCATATGTTGGATATTTACTGGCAATTAATGCTGTTTATTCATTTAGAAATGTAACAAGGCTGTTTGAATTTCAGAATTCACATCAGAACTGCCAGATCTGTGTCCTGCCAATCAGACAGTGTTATCAGACAATGCTAAAAATAACCTGGATTATATTCTGCTGTCTCACAACTTGTGCAAATTGATCTGAAATGAAAGAGTTTTACGTTGTTTGCAGATCGATGCCGTTCAGAGAAAAGAGAGTATGAAGGCCATGACTGAGATTTTCTACGCTGCTATATTTGGTTATGATGAGGTAAGAGCTTTCATGACCTGAAGTGACCTCAACATCTGTGCAGAAATCAACACAATATTACCAGATCATTCAAATAAAACCAGTGTGTGCACCTGGAAGTTACTGTCAGCAGCCAACCTGTGATATTGAAGCTGGTAGTTTACCAGTTCTTGATATTATGGTCTGTATCAGAGTGTCTTTCAGCAGGCTGGACTGATGAAGAGTAAAGAGACTCTGAGGTCAGTGGTGACCTCTGTTATGTCTCTGTTTTAGGGGATTCTGTCAGATGATTGCGTTCTGGCTGCAGCTCTCTGGAGAAATCTGTTCAACAGACAGTGTGACGACCCCAGACAGCTAGAGCTGATGGTCCAGTATGTTCGCAAACAGGTTAGTGTGTGTGTGTGCGTGCGTGGGGGTTTACTTAAACGCATACTGGGGACAAATTTATATCCAAAAGTCCTCATTTGTAAAAACAGTATAAAATATAGTAAAAAAAGTTTTTCTAAATTGTAAAGATGCAGAAAGTTTTCTGTTATGATTGAGTGTGTGGGTTAGGTTAGGTTAGGTTAGGTTAGGTTAGTTAAGGTTAGGTTATTTTGACACAGTGTGTTTTCAGTGAGTTATTTTAAGCAGTTATGCTCTCCGACCTTTAAAATAATAATGTTTTGGTACATAGACGGTAAAACAAGTGCCAGAACTTTCTCGTAATTTACTCACTGTAGTGTTTATTAAATTTCATGCTTGTACAACTTAACGTTGTGTGAAGTCTGATCTCTTCCGTGAATCGTGTCGTTCACACCTCGCCCTGAGGACAGACTGCGTGACAGTGCAGTAAACACAAACAGGAACTAGTGATCTGAAAACGCCACGCTGTCACGCCAGTTTGTGTCAACAGTTTGAACCACAGGAACAACAGACAAACATGCTTTAAGAAAGAAAGAAAGAAAAACAAGCACGTGTCTCTTGTGAGGCTGCTTAGATCCGGATGGAGGGAGAAACAGAAGGAGAGATGGAGTGAGAAAGTACACAGAAAACAGTTGCAGGTGCAGGTCTTGTAGTGTCGCCATGGCTACAGTGAAGTCGTCACGATGCGATGTGCGTGCATTCCCGTACGTGCACCAACGCATGATTACGTCATTATTCAAAACGAATGACTCTTGACAAACACCCTCCAGCTGTGACATCATTGTGTGTGTTTGACTGTTTTTTCCAGCTGAGATTCTGAAGGCTGTAAAAAAAGTGTCAAATACAACAGTATGAATGTAGACACAAGAAGGTCCTAATGCAACACTGTAAATAATTACTTGCACACTGTAGATGATGTTGTCAAACGCATTGCATTGTGGGATACAGTGTCTCACGCAGTGTGCTGTGCTTATATACTGCACAATTTAGCAAATGCAGTGTGTCATGTGTACAGAAGATTTGCATGTTGTCCACAGGGTGCTGTGTGTGTACAGGCAGTTTAATGATGACACTCATCTGTAATGTACGTGCTCAGTACCTGATTTTTGTTTCATCAAAAAAGTTACTCATTGAAATGTTGTTTTTGCTCAACACAGATGCAGTTTATTGATGCTCTGGATGGCGAGGACCTGCTTTTAACAGGAGAAGTTAAATGGCGTCCCCTGGTGGAGGAAAACGCACAGAGCATCCTAAAAGTTGCCACCCCAACCTACAACGATACTGGCCTGTGAAAGCCATCTCAAAGAAACTACCTACATAGAGCTGCCAGTCAGGACGCGATCAGCCAATCAGGACGCAGCACTCACCTGATAAGCCACACCCTCTTCCCTATATTTTTGTGTGTCTCACCAGATTTTCCAGATGAGTTCATCAGCTTTCAGAGTGTCGGGAAAAACATGCACGTGCACGCATGTGTTTTTTCACACATGCATTGAGAGTAAGAACTTCTCAGAACCTACAGAATATTCTTCTATGTGTGTGTGTGTGTGTGTGTTTACTGATACAGTGTTGGTGTTTGGAGACCCTTTCACTGTATCTCATGTTGCTTTCATTTACTCTCAGTGTAAATGTGGAAAATGTCTGAATGTGTTCATCAGTGTTGTCAACCAATAAAAGCTCTTCTTGAGGAGTGATCTTTCTTACCTCACAGCAAAACCTCTGACTGTGTGTTTCATCACAAACCGTTCTTCTATCTACTGGATTGCCAACACATTTCAAACACTAAACACACTCCTAATAATAAACGTTCTTAAAACATTGATGCCATGAAAGAACCACTTTTGGTTCCTCAAAGAAGGAATCGGTCAAATCATTTCTTACCTCTTAATAATCAAAAGAACATTTTCCACTACAAAGAACCTTGTGTGAAGCAGAACAGCATGATTCCAGAACTGTGCTGTTTACAGCGAGACACATGAACATAATCACAGATTCATCTGTCAACAGTAAAAACATGATTTAGATTATTTTAAGCAACGAGTCAAAATGACTTCCTGTGGGAATCTTCAGTGTACAGATACAGAAATTGTGACATCTTTTTGGGAACAACAGAGAGCTAGAATTGACAAAAGAACATCACTAAAATGATTTTGACAGATTGTGTAATCAATAAAAAACATGGTATATTGTTTTTGTAAGTTCCTTGTATCTTTAACCTCAAAATTCCACGCAACCTTCCAGGTTGAAATTAAACATTTATGTAAGACATGACAAATTAGTTTATAATCCTCTCATATTGTATTGCTAATATTAAGAAAAAACAACAGGAAATTGTCAGATATTCCAGTGGAAGTCTCTTAAAGTGAAAGTGTGTTTATCATGAAGTGTGTCTGCAGATCTTCTGTTTGAGTGTTAACAGATAAATGTGTCATTCACTGTCAGCTGCTTCTTATGTTGACTTGACAAACGTTTTGTTTTCAGATTCTCTAACCTGACAGCAAATGTTTCTCTGTGTAACTCCTTGAGCTTGTTCTGTCTATTGATCAATCAATCAATCAATTTTTCTATTGTCTTATTCATACAAACTTCAAAGCTGTAAACACTCTTTAAAAAAGGTGTTACACAATGTCACTGAAGAACTATTTTTGCCTGTATGGGTCCATACAGAACCTTAAACATGCACAACCTCTCTGTTGCACAAAAGTTCTTTGTAGTAGAAAAAGTGCCTTTAAGAACCTTTGACTGAATGGTTCTTTGGGGAACCAAAATGGTTCTTCTATGACATAAAATCTATGAAGAACCTTTTAGGAACAGTTAAACCTTTATTTTTAAGAGAGTCAAATAAGTATTTAAAGTTATTCAGACATCATAGAACTTTAAGAACTTAAAACTTTGGTTTCTTCATTTATCTGTTTTTGTATCTTTTGTATTGGTTGCAGTTTTTCACAATAATGGAACATTCGGTAATTCTAATCGGCATCTATTGTGAATTTCAGAAGAATCTCATGGCAGGCGACTCAGGTTTCTGTGTTCTTTAATGACATAGAGATGTTTTGTGGACACTGAAGCAGATATAATGTTATAATGAGTTATAATGCTCGTCCTGGTGTTTATTTAATCATCTCTGAACTTCTCTTCCTGCTCACATGATGAGCTCGTCACTTGTCTCTTGCTTTAAGGGTTGCTCAAGTCTTCTGTGTGCTGTTCTGAGACCAGCTCCAGTGTTTGAGAATTAGTGACTAAGTGCCATTTGTGAGTCAGCGCTTGACCTCTGATCTGTAGCCCTGTGGACTTCCTTATGGCTTCTGTGGTTTTCATGATTAATCAGGATAAACATGCAGCTGTCATGTGATCCGTAGGACTCAGAAACATACATGCAGTTTAACAAGATTATTCACACCGCTGTCATTTCATAGCAAGATTTGTTTAAGCACACAGGATGCATTTGGTTTGTACTGCATAATTTCATAACTTACAGAAACCTCAGTCTCAGATTTACTGAATTTTCCAGTTAACTTCCTGAGCTTTGTTTGTGCATAAGGAAGTGGTTTGTCATTATTTGAGAGCACTCACCCTAATTAGCGTTCTTAAAGTCTGGCGAACCATAAAACAGTGCTGAGTTTCTCTGGTATCCTTAGTCTGTTTGCTTACTCATATTATTACTCATAGGAATTTCACGAAACTTTGTATTGTTTGCAAACAAAACAAGCACATTGTTTATTCTGAAAGATGAATTAGAATGTAACTATCAAGGAAGGTTTGCGCAATGTGCCCGTGTTGTCGAAAGACGTACAGCAAAATCACATTTTTTAAATGTTTGTTAGATGTGTTTGAAGATTTTGGATCTTATTTGTCACATACACAGTTATATAAGTTACAAACAACCTGTAGTGAAATATCTGATCAACTCTGTAGACTGTGTAAACAAAAATACTAGATCATAAATATATTTAGACTTTAACAAAAGTACTTAAAACTAAATCTATTTTAACTGTAAAAAGAGAATATAATAAAAGCAAAAATTTTAAAACTTAAGGAAGACTGAGAAAACAAATCAAAACATAAGAAAAAACAAAATTCTTGCATTTCACAGTTAAAACTTCTAGAAGGACGTGTTAGGGCTGGCAAGGCGTATAATGATGGATCAGCAAGAAGTGACTCGCATGAGTTCCTGTCTTTACATGACTCATTTGATAAAGTGTATTCTTCTTCTGACTGTGAGAGAAGCCCTGAAACTTCTCCAGCAGTATCTGTCGACGGATGGTTCGGTTACACCCCTGTGAAACGCTGCACAAACTTCTGGATTCTGACCTACACTGAAGCGGAATCTGATTGGCTGCCACTGTTTTGAATTGAAATGAAATGCTTTATTGTTACAAATTCTGTTTAACGCCCTCTCAAATATTCCAAAGTCAGTGCCACTGTGACTTACAGTAACTTACTGTTTAGATACTGATAGATACAACTTTGAAAAAGTAAATTGAACACGTTTGAGCTTTCTTCTGAAGCTGTGCCTTGACACAACGGTTGTTTAATGTTCACTATACAAAATATCTGACCACAGAATGCTGCAGTGGACCAATCAGAATCCAGTATTTCAGAGAGCTTTGTAATAAAATATAATAGAAATTAAATTGTTGTATTTCTGTATAATGTGAAATGATTGCTAATCAAAAGCTAACACTTATATACACTAACACTAACAAACATCTTATTTAGCTGTCACAGTTTTGTTTCTTTTAAAAGTCTGCCTGTATTTATTTTTTACTCTCCTGATAATGAAGGTCATTTAAATGGTGGAGCGAGAGCTCGGTCTTCAGCCTGTGAAGGTTATCTGCTGAAATGAAGTGCAGTTACACTCAATATTTACAGGGACGATACATGTCAGTGACATCACTTCCTGTGGTTGCTTGAAGGACCTTTGAGTTTTATGTTGGTTTTCTCCCAGGTTTTGAAATAATGAGCAGGTAAACATTAAATGTTGAAACTCTTAAAGTGCTTGACTTATCTACATTACTAGTATTTACTAGTTTACTTTAGTTAAAGTGATGATGACTAAAACATACTACATGTACACGAATAACACATTGAATGTAATTGTTAAGAATTTAAAAAACAACTTTTGTCCCGCTTGTTTAATTATATAATAAATTAAACACACCATTATAAATTCCTAGTCAATTGCATTTAATTATGTTATAGAGTTATAGTAAATAAGTAATTTCTAATATGAAACTTAGCTCCACAATGTGGAATATTTGGTATTACAGGCTATAAGAATTGAAATGTCAGGTTCATAACACCCAGATTACATATTTCAAAAGATGCTTTTAAAGAACAATATGTCTGTGCGTGATGAGACTGAAGAAACTGTACTGTACATGGGCGGGTGTAACTCTGCTCTGATCGAGACGAGACAGTGTTCTTGCCCTGGCTGAGGGCAGTTTTCTGCTTCATCACTGAACAGTCTTACAGATTTTGACACAAAAATGAGAAGTATAATCACATTCAACATTCAACATCACATCAACATTATCATTCCTTACTAATTAAATGAAATCAAATGCAGCTGACCTAGAAATGTGTTATATACTCAAAATGACCCAGAAAATGACTTATATAACGCAACTGTTTTCTTTAGCTCAGTTAGTAAAGTGTTTCTTTAGCAGCACAAAGGTTGTGGGTTCGAATCCCAGGGAACACACATACTGATGAAATGTATAGCTCAGATGCACTGTAAGTCACTTTGGATAAAGTGTCTGTGTAAATGTAAACTGTTTATTAAATATTAAATAGAATATTATGAAGTGTATAATGTTTTTTTAAATCAATATTCAGAGAATAAACCATCACGTTCAAAATCAAAACTCAGAATTATACATTTTTTATAATGTCAGAATGTTTGGATGTGAAAGAACGTTTGTTTAAGAATGCGCTTCAACGTCTCGTACAGAAACAAAAGTAAGTGTTTACCACACCATTCTGGTGTTTTGGATGGTTGCTAAGACATTGCTTACAGTGGTTGCTAGGGTGTTGAATTATGGATGATGCCCACTATTAAAACCACAACACACAATCATCACATAAGCTTTTAATAGCTCATACTGTGTTTAATTATACTGTTCTTTTCTACAGACTTTCTGTGGAATGTAATATAAACTCACTTCATTGTTTCATTCGAAAGTATTTTTCGTGTGAAGTACACATGAGCTTTAGGACAAACCAGCTGTGTCGCTTCTGAAGTGATGACGTCATTGCTTTTTATTTGAACTGTATGATCAGGCAACATCATAGATATTTTACTGTGAGCTCGAATTAAACAGCTAAAAACTAAAGATGCTGATGAGAAAAGCCATTAACTAGTACACTGCCAGTAATGGTCATCTTATGTAACACATGTCATTTGTTTTATGTTGGTAAGATGTTGACTTCTGTTTTTCTACAATGTCTCATGAACGCTGTTGGCATGTTGAGTCTATAAGAACTATAAGAACACAAACCGAACAGGCTGTGATGTCACTGTTTTGTGGCTCTTCGTCTGTACTCACAAAACACGTTAAAAACTATTTCCCCAATAAAATATTAGCTGTGGCGAGTAATACATCTAGATTTCTGGGCTGAGATTTTAACTAAAGGCTTTTGACTCTTTTAAAAGAAGATACGCCCAAGGTCCCATCCCAACTTCCTGTTTCAGCAGGAAACAAGAACAATAGGATTGCATTTATCTTTATGCTTTCTGTATTTCACTGTAGTTTTGGACACCAGTGTCTCACCGATACCCTTTGCCCAATCTGTGATTTTCAACCAACTTCAAATATGTGACCCATAGAATGCAGAATGTTTATTTTTAGGAATGTATTGTGTAGCTTAAACTCTGTTTGCAGCGTTTGTCTCTCTGAACAATTGTGTATTCATGCATTAAAATTCTAATTTTGCCCTTCATTATGAAATCATGGAAACAGTGCAGTGGATTATCACCCATTGTGACACTGAGTGACACATGAGTTTCACATGAGTCATGAATCCCATTGGATGATTGTGTCCACACTGTTTATTAGACATCTGGAAAGTATGACTGTAACTGAAACAGACATACAAACTGTACAAACGAACATCCACCAGGCCCTACTGTAGACCAAATCTGTAGACCAGATTTGTATTATACTGTACATGTTGTACAGTATTGTAGATTTTGTAGCTTGTGTTGTATTTTTATAGCTCATTAAAAAGATGCAAAAGTTCCAAAGCTGTATGAATACTTTCATTTACTGGAGGTGAGATTGAAATGAGAGTATAAAATTATTCATTCAGTGTTTTGAACAATGACACTGTTGTTTGGTGTTGCATTTGTGTTTGTTTCCTCTTTATAAGACACGTGTCACAGAAAAGCTGCTTCATGTAACTGGCTGGACTTCAGGATGGCCGATACCTTACAGAGAGAAAGACAGGAAGACCCAAAAATATCCCACCATAGAAGGACAGGAAAACACAACCAGCTAAACCACCACTGATTCTTGAGGAATATGGAATCAGTGAATATAATTATGCAAAAATGTGAGTATAGGAAAATGTTGGTAGTTTATTTAAAAGTTTTCCATTCTGTTATTGTTGAAGATGAGTGTTTGTTCACTGCACTTGTGTGAAACAGCTAACAGACTGCAAAGACCTGCTCAACAAGTATGTCTGCTTTATTGTTTTTTCTTCTGTGATCATCTTTACGAATAAATTATGTAAATGAACAGTGACGCCCCCTTTACTTCATTTACAATTCAAATAACACAGACAAGATCAGCAGAACTTTATATCTCTCTCTTCTGGGAAGTTTCATTAAATTACTTGTATTGATGCTGGATGCTTTTTTGCTTTTTTTGTAATTCCTGTTTAATTTCAGTGACTGTCACAATGCAAAAGGGTTCATTTCATGTCTTAATTCGTTGATATTTTGGGGTTAAAAACGAGCTGAAGGTTTTTTTTACAGGTTTAAACAGTCTAACTAGGCGACTGTATATACTTGTTTGCCAACATGCATATATTAGATTTGATCTAGTATTGATTGTGCTGTTATCTATAACTGTCATTGACTAGTCGAACTGTACACTAGTCGACACTGTACACTGTCGACAACAAACTACAGTAAAACTTCTTCGTTTTTATGTCGAACTAACAGTGCACGTGCACACGTATGCACACGCGTTCCGGTGGCCCATTAAACTCCGGACACGTCGCTTCCTATGAGAGATAGCGGCTCTAATTTCCTTTCCATGTGACGTAAGAAGGGGCGGAGCGGTGGTGGCGCGCGCTGCAGGTGAGCGCACAGGTGCGAGAGCGCAGCGCTGAGTTTCTCCGTAACGCGTAACGTAACAATACGCGCAGAAGCCTCCGGGAGTTGTGTTGCCTCTTCTTACAGCGATGGCAGGAAACAACATCAGCTAAGAGCCCCTGGAGAAAAACAGCTTTACGAACGTGAACTTTTGGTCAAATCTTGAAGAAGCATTAGTCGCAGACATGATCAGCTCAGAGGCGTTGCGTCCGACGCCGATCTCTACGCGTAAAGCGCTCGGGAAACTTGCCACAAGACTGGAAGAAGTGAAGAACCCGTATCGGCAGGGATCCGGGCTTGAGTTAAGCCACAATGAAACCGCACGCTTCGCCATGGACGCGCTCCTGGAGAACGGAGATAAGGAGTACCGGAGAGTCTTGAATGAGGAAAGAGAGGTCAACTTTCTCTCCGCGCTCGAAATACGCTACATCACCGAAAATGTGGCCAAGAGCGGCGGCGCGGACAGCGGCACCAACGGGCTGGACGTGGAGGTGGGGGACACGGTGTCCGAGCTCACCTCCGGCACGTATTTTCCCATGATGTCCGACGAGGAGCCTCCGATGTTGGAGCTGGGCTGGCCGGAGATGTCCAACCGCTTCGGTCCCACAGAGGCGCAGATACACTTCCAGCGAGATAAGAGCCAGAACGTCAAAGATCTGATCCGATCTGTCATCAGTAAAGCCAAGAAGGTGAGATCAGTCGCGCTTTGTAGCGACTCGTGTGGCGACTGCTGCGTTATTGTGCTTTCCACAATTGTTTTCCGCGATACGTCATTTCTAATTTGTGTTCATTTTGCCCCGTTTTCCATGTGACGTCACATGTAAACAAACAGTTTTAAAAGTTTTCAGCTCGTCTTTTATTTGCACACGCTGGGCTGTTTCAGTGACATTTGTAAACCAGAATCTTTTATGTACCTTAACCTGTACAACCAATAATAAGAAAACTAAAATCACCATCAACCAGTTGGTTAATCGTAACTGTGAAGACTGCTCAGTTAAAAGAATCAGCTATGAGAAAAGCTCTTATATGATTTATTAACAGATTAAATTAATACAGTTTAATAGTTAGCTTAGTTGTCCAAAAACTTTTTCAGGCCCTTTTTATGTAAACGAGAAGCTTATAAGAACTGCAGCATATTGATAGAACGGTTTCTTTATCAAAACAGGTTTGTGTATATTTTAGGTTCAGGTGTATATTTAAAGATGGTGATTTACTGTAATATTCTCTGTATATTACAGGTTATCGCGGTAGTCATGGATATTTTCACAGATGTGGATCTGTTCTGTGATTTAATGGAAGCGTCTAACAAGCGCAGAGTCCCGGTCTATATTCTGCTGGATGAGAAGAATGTGTGTCATTTCCTGAACATGTGCTCAGAACTGGACATCCAGAACTCACACCTGAGTGTAAGTCAAGCGCTGAAGTTCACATAGAAAGATGTATCACACGTAAGCCTCCAGACACCCAGCCTCCTGTTGGTATGAGTTCACCTGTCAGTGTCAATCAGTCTTACATTATTAAATGCAGTTGTTGAATGAGATGACATTTCTGTCTTCAGCTCTTGTTTTCATAATGTTGGCAAACAACAACAACAATGCTGTTATTTGTGTTCAGCTGCTTTCTTTGATTCCTGTGTCGGGATGTTCATTATCTCTGTGTGGTGTTAATGCTACTAATTGTATTGAAACGTACGCGCACGTGTAATGATAATGTGTTTTTATTGAATGATTTTATCTTTCAGAACATGCGGATAAGAAGTGTCTGTGGCGACACGTATTGCACTAAAAGTGGGAAGAAGTTCATTGGTCAAGTTCAGGAGAAGTTTATGATTGTTGACTGTGAGGACGTCTTGGCTGGATCATACAGGTAGTGCTTGTCATTTATGTCTTCAGTTGTGTGTTGTTTAACTGAACGTGCTCATACAGTTGTTTCCTCCTAAACATTACCACAGAAAACCAAAATACAATTTTGTATTTTGGTTTGTAAGAATGTTTTTCTTACAAAAACAGGTTGTAAGAATGTTTCTGAAACGTTTCCATTATGTAACAAAGCGTTGTTATTTTTTTGTTTATAAAACAAAATATATAAAAGTTACTCTTGTTAAGTTATTATGACATCATATTCACACGCTGTAAGATGCTTTTAGATTCTTTATTTTATTCAGATGAATTGCATTTTTAAATCGTTGTTTTATTGTATAAACATAAGGCTAATTGTAATCAGTGTTTTTGGTGGAAACAGATTATACCTCATATATGAAACGAGAGTTGATATACAAGCAATTCTTGTTGCATTAACGTACATTATATTCGGAACGGTGTGTTAGAGCACGAAAGATCTCGCTGGAGTAATTCAGAAAAACTTTAAATCATGTTCAAATGCCCATCAGTTCCTGTCTGATCGCTGTTCAAACACATCTCTCAGGATAATGCAGTGCATGCAAGACACTTGAGCAGCTTAGCAGTGAACACATGATGACATGTTCTGAATTATAGCATTAGCTCTGTTCTAGCTAACAGCTTCAATCCATGACCTGTAAATACTGTGTTAGTTATTCTGATGATTATGTGTATTTGAGAGTTAACAGTGATGTATCGGGCACAGAAGCTTTACCTTATGTTATTTATATAACCTTGACTGTGAGTTAAGACACAGACAAGCTTTCTCATAGACAAGCTGTCTTGTATGGATTATACTACATGTTAAAGTTAGATGAATCTAATCCTCAGCTATTACAAGTAGGAATTCTCAGCAGGAAAGTGTTTGTGAAGGAGTTTTTTTGTGTTTGATGGTTAAAGTGTGGATAGAGGGTGAGGCACACATGCATCATGTGTTAACAGCTTTGAACATACAGCAGCCAAGAGGGTGTTTTGTTTGACTAGATGTAAATACAGTTCAAAGAAAAGCAACTAACATCTTAAACTCCACCAGAGAAAGTAACTTTGTAAACACGTTTATATAGATTGAGCTTAGAAAGAAACGGTTGTAACCCATGACACAGAATAGACCCCGATGGACTAGTATTGAATCTAATGCTTATCACATGGTGTCTTATTTCAATATTATGTAAAGCATGCGAGTTAAAGCATAAACAGATGGTTAGTGTGATTGTATTTAAACACATTGTTTGCATCAGACAGCTGAACTCCATAAAACTACAGTTGCCCTTTCAGTTTCACAGAATATTATATATGCTAAAACAAGTTATATATGTGTGTGTGTGTGTGTGTGTGTGTGTGTATTTTAATATATAAATATTAAAACCAAGTACCTCTTAAAACAGGTACATAATACAGTTCTTGTGTTTATGTGTAAATTGTTGCTTTCACGTGTGGAAAACTATTAACACAGATTCTTTCTCTCTTTTCTTCTAGTTTTACGTGGCTTTCCGGTCAGGTGCACAGCAACATGTTGATACATTTCTCCGGTCACATTACTGACTGCTTCGATCGGGAATTCCGCTGCATGTACGCAGACTCCCAAATAATTGACCGTTTTTACAATCCGGATGAGGAGGGGCTTCCTAGTTACTCTTACAAAGTGATGCCGTCACACGTGGGGTTAGGGCTGGACCTTCTTCCAGACTTCAGCAGTAAGGAGCGAGTGTCTTCTGAGAACTCCAGCAGTCAGTCCAGCAGCAGCGTTTCCAGCGTCAAAGCAGCTCCTCCGGGCGTGAAATCTGTTTCCAAAGTCAAGCCTGAGAAGAAGAACCAAGAAAACTCACAACAGACTGCTGACAGGAAGAGGGTCACAAATCCTGGGCAAGGTGGAAGAGGTTCTTCCAACGATACCAAAAAACAGCCAGTGGAACATCACGCCGGAGTGGAATGGTCTAAGGGAGGAACATCAGATTATGTCCGGTCAACCGCTGCTGGACAAACTTCCAAACTTAAGGCTTCAGGTCACTACAACACTCCCAAACCTCCATTAACATCTCAACCGTCTCCAGCTGACAACAAAATCTCTCCTAAACCTAGAGGTTCCACCACCCCATTTTTCCATAAGTTTACTGATAAATTCTTAACTTCCACAAAGGAGAAGGAGACGCAGCCCCACCAGAAGACGGCCGCTCGTACCTCTCCGTTTGGTGGCCCGGATCTTTCTCAGAACGAGCCAGAGAGTAAGCAAGGTCCACCTCCTCCAGGACCAATGCCAGCCGGTCCAGATAAAGGGCTAAATCGCCAGGACGAGAAACGCATGACGTTAGGTCACAGTAAGTTAGACCTGGTCAACCAATACAACAAGATGAAATCCAAACAGATATACAGTCGTTTTGAACTGAAAAACAACACACCTCAGTAACACTGTCATTATGTACTGGCTCTGATTGGTCAGTCTTTCTTTGGTTGGTAATCTTGTACATGCTATAATAACTGTGCAGAAGGACAGTAGAGAGAGAGACATGTTTGCATGGACAAAAACACACAACCAGAAGTGAAAAAGTAAAGGTGTATTTTTATGTCCATATTGTATTTTTGTTAACAATGAAGTACTAGTGTCGGTATTAATACTGCCTTGAATTCTGAGAAATTCTTGGCAATCATTCTGATGTTATGCAAATGCATTAGTACTTAGTACTAATAAAAAGTACTATTACTAGTGTTTTTGTGCTGTCCTCTATACTAAACATGAATTCATGGGGTGTTTTTGTACATAAGATGCTGTTTGTCCATCCACCACATCAGCTGGTTAAGCAGATGGTGTTGATTTAAATGTGGTCACTCTCTGCCAGTATTTGAATGAGCATGGTCGCATCATTTAGAGGGTTACACATGTACAGTCTTCCAAACATTCTCATGTTTTTCTACTAGAATGTGGTTTACTGAAGGTATGCAAATAGATTCCCTGAAATGCATTCTGGGTAATGCAGTTTGACCAGTCTATATACAGTAAAAGGGTAAAGAATAAAATGGCTCTGTTTGCTGTGGGGTCAACAAATCTTTTATGATTCCGAGCTTTTCACATACTAGCATTTGATGCATTTATTAGCGCTTATGCATACTCGACCTGATGGCTAGTGTTTCTGATGTCGACTTTCTAGATTCCAAACCAGTAAGACGAGTTCTCTAGCACGCTTACTGTCTGACAAGGACGGGCATTCTGTGAATACCTGAGTTTAAAATGAGCACAATCCAGATTCAGAAGTTCAGCTGTTTCTGAATCAGCTTCTATCTGATCTAATCCAGAGCAGATTTTGACTCTTGACAGATAGCGTCTGATTATAAGTCTTATAAGATCTTGTTTCGATTATAAGAGCTTTTTCAGTACTTCGTCATATATGAGTGTGATTGTAGACAATTAAAAAGTACACATTTTGCTCATCTTTGTTACACAGGTCATGAAGTGTGACACACCTGCTGACTAACAGCTTAAAATATGTTTTACTAAAGTTTTGAACCTGCCCACAGTTCTGCTAGTTAATGAGTAAGTAAGTTTGTGCCACTGGTTATTTGTTCTGTCAGTTTCCTTCAAAAATGCTGTTTTTATCAATTCTTTTTTTAAGTGTGGAGGTGAAAATGAAAATGACGAGCTGATCTATAATAAAGTCTTTTGGGTGTTTTACATGTAATAACACATGTATGTAATGTACAGTGTGTATAAACATACTTTTACCATCCGTTACTTTCAGAATGTTTTTAACAGTGTTACCAACGGATGACATAAATCAGTAAACGTTCTCTTTCCTGTCCATTTAAATTTAGAAGCAAATGTTTGAATATAAATTCGTAAGGCCTAATACAAAACAATGAAGGTTGTTTCTCTGTATATAGAGAGTTAACAATAATACTTCACAAGCATGTCTGCTTTTCTGTTAAATATACCACGTATGGTTTTATTTGTGATCTTACAGAAGCAGTTCACGTGTATAATTCATGGTTTTATTTGAACAAAGTAAATGTTTGTTTTTTTCTTCATCACTGTAGACTTCATTACATGTCATTTGCTCATTGGTTGGAAATGTTGACTGTAGCGTTCATTTCTATACAGAATCAATTTCCTCTGAAACGCTTTCTTTGAATTTTGTGTATTTTCTTATAAAGTGCCTAAACTAAATGCTTTGCTTACCAAAACTAAGAATTGTCAGTCTGTGATGATTTTTCTTGTCTGTCATCTTAATCTGCCCAGTTTGTCAGTCCCAACTTCCAACCTTTGGTAACTACACAACCAGTCAGTTACAGTGGCACTAGTTGAGTAAAGTTTATCTTTAGGCACTAGTAAGCGGTTTAGGGAGGCTAAATACCATCTTTAAACGTCTGTTCTGCACAGAAGTTTTACTAAATTCACACTTAAACTGCTGAGCTGCTCTGTTAGCATCTGACAGCAGAGGGATGAGAATGTGTCTGTTCCCTCATGGTTTGGTTTCAGCTGTACGGGCCTCATCATCTCTATCTCAGAGTCACAGAGATGAGAATGTGTCTGTTCCCTCATGGTTTGGTTTCAGCTGTACGGGCCTCATCGTCTCTATCTCAGAGTCACAGAGATGAGAATGTGTCTGTTCCCTCATGGTTTGGTTTCAGCTGTACGGGCCTCATCATCTCTATCTCAGAGTCACAGAGATGAGAATGTGTCTGTTCCCTCATGGTTTGGTTTCAGCTGTACGGGCCTCATAATCTCTATCTCATAGTCACAGAGAGTATATGAGAGTAACTGCATTCAATGCAAAACTGTTCTTTATGAAAACATGGGCAGAACAGGGACTCGTGGTTTGTTCATCAGTTCAGATGTAATAACGTCTTTTAGAGGTTTTAACTTTGCAGAGAGAAAATCTATCAGAACTGAATGAGCTGTGGCACAGAGGAGTTTATCCCTGCAGTGCAACTGGTTTTAATCTTCTGACTGATTTTGTTGAGTACAAATAGCAGGTCATGATGGGGTTGTTTTATAGCTATTTTGTTGTTTGTTAAATCTCCTCCCTTTACTGTGTGGAACTGGTAACATTGTTTTTCAAAAGGTGACAACAATGGCTTGACTCTATTTTTAGGGTGAATTGATTTCCTGCTCACCTTTAAGCACACAAATGTTTTAAAGTGAACCTGCTGCATGTTTTCAGTAAGAGATCAACAATAGTTTTACAAGTATGAAATAAGTGACTCGCGTACACTGAGAGTTATGATTTATGATTTTATACAATCTTCAGCTTCATTACAGTTCAGTAAATTAGATTTCTGTGGAAGGTGCAGGACCATAAAATGTTCGTCCAATCATTGCGTTCAGTCTGAATGTAATGATGGGATGTCATATTTGCCTGTCAAACTATGTGTGCATTATATGTATGCATGTTGGACAAGCGACATAAAAAGGAAAAGATGAAGTAGGTATGTCCAGATTTCATCACTATAGACTGTATATAGTAATAAGCATGTGATTTCCCCATCAGCTTCAAAGTTTCAGGGTTTCTCTTGAACAATCTGCATCAAATCCATCCCAGACAGAGTGAGTGACAGCTCGCTAACTGTGTGTTTTTCTGATCACATTTACTCCTATAATATGTACAGTTACAGTATGTTTAAAGCTTTCTGCTAAAATGTAAAGCTGTAGGACAGAGCTGACATTTTGAGATGGGTTTTAGTCAAGTATGTGGCCAAGCCAGTTGCCTGAAAGGTTGCCAGATATGTGTGGGTTTAAACAGTGGCTGTCTGTTTGAGAGAGCTAATCAGCTTCCAGTAAAAACGCCACCGCATCAGCAAACTGGTGCAGCCTCACCAGAAACAATCTGTTGGGAACAATTGCAAATGACCGAAATCTTAGTGGTTAAAAGATACTTTATATTCTTTGTACAAAATATTATTTAAAGCTCATTTTAATTTTACTCTGGGGTAAAATTTGACTCTGGATACAGTATGAGATCTTAGTCAGCATCTGTGACATCCAGTACTAGATAAAAGGTATATAAATATAATATAAAATATAATAATGTATATATTTATATTTCTCTGACATTATTTACCTCTTGTGTCATGTCATGTTTCTGAACAGGTGGTACTATTGTCTTTGTGAAAAGTCTATGAGCTGGTTTAAACTGTGCAGTCTGTCACATCTCTGCACTGTAAAAAAACGTTCATAAACATTCAATGTGTATATTAGCTGTTAAATTCCAGGCTGTTTTATCAGTTTAAACAGAATATCTTGAAACAGTTTAGTAAAGTGCATTAATGTATGCTACACACCTTCATTGTTTCACTCAGAGTTTAGTATTAGCCTTTGTAAAGCTGCTTTGGAATGTTTTCATAGCCCTCGGCCCACGGTTCAAAAGATCATTCATTCAGAAGATCTGTGTACAGCGTTACAGCGATCCCTTGTGGTGACAGATGGAATTTCATCAAGCAGTGAGAAGATCATCAGAATTGAGGTGTGTAAGATGCTCTTAAAGGGACAGTTACCCCAAAACTTTTTTTCTTCAGTGGAACACAAAGGTCAGAAGGACTGCCAGCCTCGGGCACCATTCACTTTCATTGTGGATGCAATAAAAGTGAACTGATGCGGCCTCACATCTTCTGTGTTTCATGCGAGATGACGAAGAGTTTATATTTATGGCTAATACACAACATTTGCATTGTAAGGGCATTTGTAGTGATTTATATGCCACAGAAAATGTTGACAGAATTTGTCATAAATCCAGAACATTTATTAGCAAATATTTCTGCTGTACTCTCTAATCCTGATCTCCATTGATCTTGATGATTCACAGGTCCAATGGCAATCGAATATGGAGTCCGAACTATGACAATTATGATGTTAATTAACCTTAATTACACATATAATATAATGTAATGTTAACTGCTGAAATTGTATTGTCAAATGTTACCAGTAATATCTTTTAACTTAACCACTGATAAGTTCTAGTTAACTGACCTCTATAGTTAAATCAATGTTTGTTCCATTTAAAACTTCTAAAAACATTCTTTACACAACTCGGACTATAAAAGTGGGACATGTCCTACAATGAAGAGCTAATTATTAACTCTGTAACAATAAAGGTGTGATGTGGGCGAGAGACACAGATGGAGGAAGACACGCTCTCTCTCTCTCTTCAGATGCTGGTGTTTGGTGAGTGGGTGAATTGTGTTTTTGGCTGTGTGAGATTCACACTTCAGTTCAGAGTAACACACTGTTTCATGCACAATCCAGAGAACATGCAGTTATTTCTGCTACATTTGTTGTTATATATACATTAAAATCTCTTCATCTCATCTCTTATATAATCTTCACATATATATATATATATATATATATATAATCTTTATAAGTAATCTTTATGTCATAAAGATTTGTATCATAATCCTAAAGGTAGACGACTCCAGGAATGTAAAGATTCATTTTGGGTAATGACAGTAAAATGTTTCAAAGTTTGTTTTCTGTCTTTATTTTGTGTCTTTAATGTTTTTATAGTGTCACTGTACTAAATATGAATGTGCTGTGTATGATTTGTGTGTGTGTTTGGTCTGGTCTGGTGTGTATCTGAACAGGTTTGGTGTAGCACTGCTCCAGATGGAGAAACTGTTAGAAATGTTCTCCTCCCTCATGTTACAAGCTCTGGCCTTCATTCTATTGTTCACAGATTTTTGCATCTCCAGGGTTCCGGCAGATCTGCACGTTGTGACCCACTTCCTGTTTCACCCTGCTGGAGTCGTTCCCTCATGCGTCAAACCTGCAATGACCTCCACCTGATTTTACTGTTTGGAGTTTAACAGCAGCACAGATTCAAAGGTAATCAAAACGGATTCATATTGTAAATTTCATTTCTGCCTCATCATGATGTTAAAAGCCCCAAATAACAATATGAAAATCAAATCTTGCCATGTGCAATCATTGATACAAACAAATAACAATTCATTTGAATCACACTGGGTTTGAAATTAAATGTGTTCAGAAAAACCCGCTCTCAGTCATCTTATGTGTTGCTTTATTGTATTGTAACATATCACAGACACTGCTGTGTTGTGTGTATTTGTGTTGTTGTGTAAAGTCACAGCTGATTCACTGTTGTGTTGTGTGTATTTGTGTTGTTGTGTAAAGTCACAGCTGATTCACTGTTGTGTTGTGTGTATTTGTGTTGTTGTGTAAAGTCACAGCTGATTCACTGCTGTGTTGTGTGTATTTGTGTTGTTGTGTAAAGTCACAGCTGATTTACTGTTGTGTTGTTCACCTTTACACATAAGTGGTACATGTCCAAAAGACATACTGTAAATGTGGTGCTTCTGTAAGTTAGAGTAGACGAGTCTGGTTTTGTCACTGATTGAGGAGCGCGTCTGATTCGTTTGAAATGAATGGTTCGTTTGAATCGGTTTAGTGAATCAGACGAAGAGAATCGCGGAACTCGGTTTGGACTGTGTGTTAGCGGTGGCGAAAGGGATGTCCGACCTAGAAAATGTGCTTAGATTAGCTTGTATTGTTAGATGAAGCTCAGGTCTAGAAAGAGAAATATTAATAACACGTCACATTTTGCAGTCAGTGTATGTCTTAGTTTCTGTCAGCTTTTGGTTTTCTATCTTTTTTTGTTTTGTGAAAAATTATATTCCTCATATTCCTCGGTACGCTGTAGTTTGCCACTTTTGCTAAATCATTTTGTCTAATAAATACCTAGATGTTTTTCTTAATTTTATGTCATATTCCGCATATTGTTCAATTCAAAAACTGGATCGTTTTAAACGATTCATTGAGCCCAAATTCAAAAGATTCACTTAAATGACTCCCAATGATACAGTGAGCGCTGCAGGCGCGTCATTCGCTGGAGAGCGTCAGAAGCGCAACATCATCCGAGCGAAGCGCCTGCAGGAGACGCGACGCGAAATGACAACGCGCATTTAAAGCGAGAAACGCGCAGAGCAGCAGAAGTGGGAATATAGACGCTTCATTGTTTTCTGAAATACTACAGACCAAACACAAGACACCAGCCTGGACATCAGCGGCAGACGGTGGGGGGAATTTGGGGACGGTCATGGCGGGGGTGGGAGCGAGGGGGAGAAGGACGGGACTCCCGGGGTTTTGCTGGAAAACATGCTATTTCCACATCCTCTTCTGGGTCGTGTCTGTCTGTGGAGAGGAGAGGACGTTTATCGTTGAGGTAGGAAGATGGAGACGAGATGCACAATTCGTGTATCTGTTCCATTCAGTGTGACTGTCAATAGATACATTATTAGCGCGGGCTCATGACAGCCGATGCTTGTTAGAATATATTAAAATGTTTTTATCAGATGTAGGTCAAACGAAATAAATAAATAATGATTAAGGGACACAGAATAGCCTCAATAATACAAACAAGCAATGCACATTTTATTATTTTTATAATATCACCATAAATATATTTAAAACATGTAAATAAACGAGACAGTACATCAGCAACAAAAACAATACAACCAAACATTAAAAACATCTAAAAACATATTTGTAAACAGTAATATCGTGTATGATGTGTGTATATATATATATATATATATATATATATATATAAACTACACAATAATAACAACGCCATCAGACTATTCACATGAGATACAATTTCATTCTTCTCTGCTTCATTTTGCCTGATCTTCGCCTCCAGACAGACAGCAAGTGTCTGATGTTCTCTCTTCCTGGAAAGAAGCTCGCTGAAGCCCTTACCAGGTTTCCAGTAACTGGTTAATTTCATTGTGCTCTCTTCACGCGCATTATATGCGGATTATACAGTCTGATGTGGAATGATACGTGTTTAAAACACAAAGACGGGATAAATAACTTCAGCTGTTTTGCTGATGATTTGATGAAGTGATTTTATTTTATTATTTGAATTATATTCTTCCCTCATATCCACGTATAGGTCGTATTTTGTAGCCATGTGATGCTTTGGTTCAGATGTAAAGCCGCTGTTTTTGTGTCTGCCACGTACAGGTTTCTTCATTATTGATATGATGGCAGTGAGGCGTTTAAGTCGACAGGCAGAAACAGCCCTTCTGAATTCAGCTTTGTTGTGCCACTGGATCACTTATACAATAGAGCTCCTACACTTTTAAGTTGTTTTGTCTTGTGGTCTAAATTTCCTGATTTTGATTAGGGGCTGTAAGCTATATGAGGTTCATTATGTTTGTATTGCGTAACTGATTTTTTAAATACATAAATACATCTCTCATTTGGTCAGCACCTCCTGTAATTGTTTACTGTGACGATGACCTACAAAGTACAAAGTAGTGAACAAATGAAAATTGTTAACTACTAGAAGCTCTAGTGGAGTTTTCTGATCATTTGAAGGTCTGGATGAATTAGAGCCGTGCAGAATTTCAGATCTGATTCCGTGTGTTTCACAAATGATCAATAAATTTCTCCTGACATGTCTGGACCTCTGCAGGTGTCAGATCTCCTCACCTGCATGTCTCAGAGTCTGGAGTGTCTGCAGTGTCATTTTAGTTTAGCTCCACCAAGTTCCTTCTTGCTTCCTGTGCCCAGATATTTCTAAAATAATGTCATTAATATCATTAATTTAACTCTTAATATCTGTCAGAAATTGGGGTTAAGATCTCATGTGCATCACATTCTATTTCACCAGAACAATTTAGGAAAACATTTGAGACAAAATAGTTTGTGAATGAACTGAACTGAAAGAAACATCCATCAGATCTCTGAGCTGTGATTTTACAGTATACAAACATTATTTATAAAATTATTTACTCATTTTTATTCTCTGACAGTTAGATCCAGATTGAACATCCAAGAACCTCTGAAGTGTGTCTCTCGTGTTGAACACTGAAGTTATTGTTCTGTTGTTGTTGTGGTTTTAAATGATATTTCTCTCTCTGTTGACAGTGTTTACAATGCTGTTCTTTCTAAATCACACAGAACAGTGAATGAAATTGTTTTAATGTCACATTAAATGTGTTAACTGCTAATTAATATATAACTAAATAAAAGTGATGGTGTTAAACTTATTTAATATAATTCACTATAAATACATGAAACTATGTGTTTCACAGATTGAATAATCTATTATGCTTAAAAGATCCTTAATCATTGTACATTTATAATGATGTTCATATGTAAACAATTGTATGTTTTAGATACTGTCAATACATTCATGTTGCAGCTTTTAACATACAATCAAGCATTGAAACATGCATGTGTACTGAAAGCACTTTACACACACAAACCTGCACACACGCATGAGATGCTGCTGGTCAGAGAGAAACAGTTTCTCTGACTCTGGAAGCTAAATAAAGAGGTCGACACAGTTTCCTCATATAAACGTCTAATTTGTCCTGAATGTGTCTCTTGAAGATGCCACACGCTGAGGGAGAAATTAAATGCACAAGTCCAGAGAAACCAGAGAATTATTTACACTAATACTGTGTAATTCTTACTGAAATACCCTTTAAAAAGATTCTTCACAGTGATGCCCTTAAAGAACTATTGTTGGTTCCCCAAAGAACCATTCAGTGAAGGGTTCTTTAAAGAAACATTTCTTTCTTATCTTTTGTACTGCTAATGACCTTTTCCACAACTAAGAACCTTTTTTGTGAAACAGAAAGTTTCTACAGATGTTAAAGGTTATTTATGGAACCGTAGAACCACAAATGGTTCTTCTACGGCACCGTGTAGAACCTTTTTCAAGAGTGAGATGGCTGCCTTGGATGTTAGCATTAGCTACAAAGCTAAGAGTGAATTTTGGGACAGTCATGGTTTTGTTAGTGTGGTTGTTTTAATGATGCTGATCGCTGTGGTGGTGTAAAGCGTGTGATCTGTTTTCTTTTGTCCGGCTGTGAGGGATACAGGCAGAAACAGCATCACTCCTCTGTCATTCCCCTCCCCCATCATCTACTGTACACTCTCATTTTCTGTCTCTCTTTATCAGCCCGCTGTCCTCATCTCTCTCCGACTTGCTCTGTTTGTCTTGCTTTTCTTTTATGTTCCTCTATGTTTCTCTTTCTGTCCATTTCTTTCTCTAGAACTGTTATTTTATTTTTATTGTGGTCAGATAATGATGAGGAAACTGCATGAGCCAGACTCGAACTTGTGTTGCCTGCTTAAGTATCAGAGCTCAGTGCTAACCACAAGACCATGCCCAGCTAACAGGGAGCATTCTCAGAATGTTGGCTAACATTCTATAAAAGTTCTCTCAAGGTTATCACAATTTTCTTGCAGTAACGTTAAAATGGTTTCATATATATATATCAAAAACGCTATTCTTAAGATGTTAGTGAAATGTTTTTAAATTGTTACAAAGTAAAAAAATGTTTAAATAATGATCTTCTAACCAAGAAATAATGTTAATACAAAATCTAAAAAACTGGAGGTTTTTCCTAGAACATTCAAAACAACCTTTTTGATGTTTTTGTTACCTAATGAAAACATTAAGGAAACGTTCTTACGACCTAATATAGTGTTTCCTCTGTATGATTGGGCATAATTCTAATATAATGACATAACTGCTTAAAAACAGAGACAGGTTATTGGTTTGGATTGCTGTGGTGAAGCAGCACAACTGCCCTCATGAGTCGTGTCTGATGACCTCATCTGACATCTGCTGTAATATAATCGGATGTGTGTGAGGTTTCATGTGTTTAACATCAAATACACAACCTGACACTGCTGAGTGCTGACAGATCAAATCAACAGAACATAAAACATCACTCGTCATGCTCCTCCACACACAGCAGTCAAATGATGACAGCTTTCCTGTTAGCTGGGTTAACGCTGTAAATAAAGTGATGGCAGTAATATACAGACTTTTGGTTCTTTCATTTTTAGGCATACAGAACTCAACGTACATCTTCAATAAAGCGTTTGAAAGAATGTAAGCATAAGCTCTTGTTGGCGTTGGGTGTTGTTTCCAAACATAAAAACAGCCTAAGATCTTCAGCTGTGTTTGGACTGCTTCTGTTGTGGGAGCACATGGCAGACTGTCTTAACAAAGCATTACTGCACGTGCCCGTGAGAGTAGAATATCTGTGACACCTGACAGCAGTCGAGACATGATTTCAGGTTTCACAGACAGCTGGTTAAAGACAGAGTGATAGGAACAGTAGCTTACTGTTTGCTGGGCATGTGTTTCATGTGTACTGTACTGTATATGTATACTGTATAATTTTGTAAGCTATGTTTAAAACAGAATACATTTTCTTAATTGTTATCCCATAATAATGGATATTTTGTACATTTTTATCCAATGTAATCCAAAATTATTTACCTGCAGCTCAAGTTAAGGCTTTCAGATCAAATGAGAGAAGAAAACGATGTTTCTTAAGATTTATTGAATATAAAAAAGTCCAGTACAGCACATTGCATTGTGGGATACATTATCCTGTACAGTGTGTTCTGTTTGTACTGTGTTGGCAAATTCTTCAGGTACTCCACAAAAGAACTGAGCTGTACGGCGTTATACCCTGAACCAATAATGACAAATCTCCAGTTAAACATTCAGAGGCCAGAAAAATAATTAATCTTTGAAGGTATTATTACTGTCCCATATTCCTGTTCATTAATGAAGTATTCATAAGTATGTTCAGTAACCACAAATTGTAGCTACTGTTACTTATAATTTTCAGAAGTAAATCTTTTTCTTTCTAATGTCAACATTGATGAAACGCAGTTCACAAGAACAATTGATCATTTACATGTGCAAAGAAATGTGAATATCAGACTTCAAACATAATTCCACTGAACGTCATTAAGTGTCCGAACAAAAACAGACTTCAGGGCTAAAATAAGACCTAAAAATATCCTCTTCCTCTCTCTCTGATTGGATAAGATGTATACTATCTGCCTCTCTGATTGGATGAGACGTGTACCCTCCTCTCTCTGATTGGATGAGACGTGTACCCTCCTCTCTCTGATTGGATGAGACGTGTACCCTCCTCTCTCTGATTGGATGAGACGTGTACTATTAAAGTGTGAGTTGGTTTCAGTCTTCACTGTGTGCTGTAATGACGGCACCAGTTAGAGAGTTGGTGAATTATTTAATGGGGCCGATTTCCCATGAGGCCGTGCAGCGCTGCTGTTACCATGGAGGTTGAGCCAGTTATGTCAAAGAACAGCATGTGCTCTGGGAAGTGTGACGTTTGCTTTTTAGCATTTTGAATGAATCTGCAAAGTTATGTTATCATTACAGGTTTGTGTGTTACATTCACACTGATACACAGAGATTATTCACAGAGCCATTAAAATGTATTTTAATGTGTGTGTTTTAGTGGTGTATAGAATATGTATGTAAGGTTTATGTTGGTTTATAAAAACAATAAAAACAAAAAACAATAAAAACAAAACACAGACAAACAAACAACATGAAAAACTGGATTTTATCAGTTGTTGTTTACCTTTAATGTATTTAATGTGATTTTCAGGTGATATTTTATGAATGTTGTTATTTAATTAACACTACAATTCAAGAGAGAGCTATTTTTAATCTAATGAGTCCTGCAAAAACTCCAGCATTAAAATACTCATGTTGCAAACAAATGCTAATCCATGAGCTGATCTCAAGAGCTGCTCTCGTCTGCACTGCTTCAGAGTGACACAAGAGCTGACAAAAGATTTCTGAGATTTCTCTTTATTTTTATTTTCTTAAACACACAGAGTCAGAGATCAAGCAGCAGGTCTAAGAAAACAAGCTTAGATTGTTCTTCAAGTGGAAAACAAATGGAATTATCACATTCAGTAAAGTTTTCAGTTTAACTCCCTTTATCATGTATATTAAAGCCACGTAAGCAGTTTTTGGTCATATTCCAGCAGTGATTCCTGCAGGGATGCATATACAATGACCTACATGTGATGGACGATTTATAAAGCTATACGGCATCTGTGAATCAATTGAAATAGCTATACCGATGCAAATGTAATTTTGAATGTTCTAGGAATGATCTAATAGTTAGATATATTAGATGTAATGTTTGGATGTAATAAAGATTACCTCACACATTGTTGTGTGTTTGTTTGCTGTGTGGTTCCTCATAAGGTTCTTCTTCAACCTCTGTCTCTTTTCACCTCTTCTCAGACGTGGCTGAAGAACTACGGCTATCTGCTCCCCCATGACATCCGAACATCAGACCTGCGGTCAGAGAAAGCCATGCAGTCTGCAGTCGCTGCCATGCAGCGCTTTTATGGCATTCCGGTGACAGGAGTCCTGGATCAAACCACCATTGAGTGAGTACAACAACACTCTACTGTACAGCCTACTGCTGCTCATAGCTGTTAAATCTCATGTTCTACATTGACACTGTTGTTGAGCAGACTGTAGCCTCAGTACAGGAGCTGCTCTGAGTCATTTCTGCTAAAATTAAGTTAACGAAATGAAAGAATACACACAAATCACTGTTCAAAAAGCAGCTTGTTGAAATTAAAAACGCTGTCATCTACGTTAGGAAAACATCTCAGTTTCATTTACACATTTGTCAGACGCTTTTATCTGAAGTGACTTACAGTTCATTCAAGTTACACATTTTGTCATTGCATGTGCTCCCTGGCACTCGAACCCACAACCTTTGCGTTGTTGCTCTACCAGTTGAGCTACAGGAACACGTTGCATGACAGAGGAGAGGCAAAAGTTACAGATTGCAGCTGCTACCACTGACATGTCATTGTTATTATCTGTGTGCTTTCAGGTGGATGAGGAAACCTCGCTGTGGGCTTCCAGATCATCCTCACATCAGCCGACGCAGGAGAAACAAACGCTACGCCCTCACTGGACAAAAATGGAGGGACAAGAAGATCACGTACAGGTAAAGTGTGTGTCATGAATCTTCTAACCGTACGGAGAAGTGAGTCACTGAATGTTCTACAAAACCACAGAAGATCCCTCAGAAACTATATGTAATTATTACAGATCAATGTGAAGAGATTTTCAATCAGCGTAACAAACAATGTTTCTGGAACAAATCATCTGTCCTGCCTTTAAACCGTTTTAATGTAAAGGTCTGTCCTACAGTTACAGCTGATGACATAAAAACCGTTACGATAATGTGCAAACATTTGTTCGCTCTGGTCTTTTTTAAACCTAATTAATTTTAATTTTTTAATTTTAATTAATTAGCCATCTGCTTGTTCTGCAGTTGAGTGTCATGCGCAGCCATCTGCGTGTGCTGCAGTTGAGTGTCATGCGCAGCCATCTGCTTGTGCTGCAGTTGAGTGTCATGCGCAGTCATCTGCGTGTGCTGCAGTTGAGTGTCATGCGCAGCCATCTGCTTGTGCTGCAGTTGAGTGTCATGCGCAGCCATCTGCTTGTGCTGCAGTTGAGTGTCATGCGCAGCCATCTGCTTGTGCCTTCAGTGTTTGGCCTGGTTTAACTTTTGCCCCATATTCAAGGACATTTTGAATGCAGATTAATTGTTATGTAACAGCACAGCAGTGTGCACTCTGTTTTTATAGAGATACTGAAAAAACCTTCAATGAATGAATCCTAAGATCTGCATTCTTAATATTTTCATCATATATTTTGTGAAAAGCTGTTTAATATGGATTTAAAATAGTTTGTTTATTGAAGTATATAGAACACTCCTAAAAATAAAGGTTGTTCAAAGGTTCTTTACAGTGATACCATAGAAGAACCATTTTGTGTTCCCCAAAGAACCTTTCAGTCGACGTTCTTAAAAGAATTATTTCTTTTGTGAACCTTTTTATAGTCTAAAGAACTTTTTCGATTATAAAGAACGTTTTGTAAAACCGAAAGGTTTTACAAAAATGTGCTTCTGTGACATCATGAATCACTTTTTTAAGAGTGTTACTGTGTCACACTGCAGGACTTGATCATTCATTCAGTTATTCAATGTTATTCATGTGATGTTTCATTCATAATCTTTCTGCTCTTTTTGTTTCAGTATACATAATTTCACCCCTAAGGTGGGAGAGAAGGACACTCAGAGGGCGATCCGTCAGGCATTCGATGTCTGGCAGACCGTGACCCCTCTGACCTTCCAGGAAGTGGCTTACTCAGAAATAAAAAATGAGGGTAAAGAGGCCGACATCATGATCTTCTTTGCCTCTGGTTTCCATGGTGACAGTTCCCCTTTCGACGGAGAGGGAGGTTTCCTGGCTCATGCCTATTTTCCTGGTCCTGGAATTGGTGGAGATACACACTTTGACTCAGATGAGCCTTGGACGTTGGGAAACGCCAATCATGATGGTTAGTGTGCTGCTAGGCTAACGTTCTCAGAAAGTTGGCTAACATTCTCTCAAAGTTATCAAAAGTGTTCTTGCAGTAACATTAGGGTAATAGGATTTGAACTTTGTATATCATATATCAAAAACATTATTCTTCAGTTGTTAGTGGAAAGTTTTAAAAACGTCACAGAATGTATGAATAACATTCTTTTAGGCAAACAATAATGTTAATACAACATCTAAAAAACTGGATGTTCTGGATGTTCCTAGACAGTTATTTCTGTAGCTCTATTAAATGATGAATGTTAGTATGGATGGATGATTTTGTCTGGTGTTCTGTTTACTGATGAATATACAGTATGATGAATGTTGGATTAGATGGTTTGGTGTTAAAGCTGAAGAGCAGTGTATCATATGATCCAAACAATAAAGAGCAACCAGTAAGAGAGTGTAGAAGCAGGGAGTCTCTGTGAAGATAAACCAGAGCTGGGCTGAGGAACATCAGGAACACAGGAGAAATGAGAAAACAGAGAGCAGTGGCTGGATCTTCAATAATATCAGCTCTGCCTGCATACGATGCAAATTTACTGTTACATCTTTGCCTGGATGCTGCAATGTCAGCTGTTTAACTGCACACTCTGTAGACCACAGAACCTGCAGCTCGTACACACACACTACACACACACACTACACACACAAATGCACACACACATTCCTCTCCACATTCCATATTCCACACACATCTTTACAGATATTTTTCTCTCTATACATATCTACCCTTGTGTATACAGATCAAAAGTAACCGGTTTACAGCAAACCTCTGCCAGCAGTATTTGTGTTTATCATGGGAGCTGAAGTAGGTTGTGTTTCATTTATCCTGAATGACATCAGGGGAGGTACAGTGAACCTAAGAAAGATGAATACTTAATAAACCAGAAAGAAATACAGTTTGAAGAGAGAAGTTATGACTGAGGAAAGAAATACAAAAATAAAAACAGGAGAATTATTCTTTGAATAAAATATACTGGAGACTCCAACCAACAACCCAGCTAACAGTTTTAAGTTGTAAGAATGTTTCCTTAATGTTTCCATGAAGTAACAAAAACATTAACAAGCTTATTTTCTAAGATCATTCAAAATGTGCAGTTTTTTTAGACTGCTGTTTTCTGAGAAGGTTCCGTTAGCTGGTATTTGGTTCACACATGACAAACTGTTACAGTATTTGTTGGAATTACATGAACTTCATGACTAATTCATGACAGATGGAGTCACAGATTTGAACCTTTGTCTTTCAGGCAATGATCTGTTTCTTGTGGCGGTACATGAGTTGGGACACGCTCTCGGCCTGGAACATTCCAATGATCCCAGTGCCATCATGGCTCCCTTCTACCAGTACATGGAGACGCACAACTTCAAACTGCCTCTGGACGATCTGCAGGGCATCCAGAAAATCTACGGTACAGTTCCCTGTTCTATCTGCCTGATGCCAATATTATTGTGAGTGGAGCATGAATATGACAGCACTTCTGGAGCAGTTGATATTTCTCTAGAAGAGAGAATGTAACAGTACCAGACATTTCCAGATTGTACTGTAGTAACTCCTCAATTTAATGCTCAATTCAATATGCTTATTTTTTTATTTTTAAATATTTATTGTTTAAATTATCAAATCAAAGAAATCAAAGAAATATGTTTAACAGCCTGTTATTATTTGCTGTTGCAGTGAAATTGGCGTCAGGATATTGTGATTTTGTTGTTTGTATATTTGTATTGTTGGATGGACAGTAGATTAATGATGGTCTGGTTTGGGCAGGTATCCCCACAGCCATGCTGGAGCCCACCCGTCCTCTTCCCACACTACCTGCACGCCGAACACACTCCACCTCAGATAGAAAACACGAGCGGCAGTCTCGCCCGGCTCGCCCGGGGAACGACAAACCAAACATCTGTGACGGCAACTTCAACACTGTGGCCTTCTTCCGGCGCGAGATGTTTGTTTTTAAGGTGAACTGCTGTTTTACTTGCAATTTGTATAATGTTTACAATAGTTTTACATAAGATGTAGCTGTTAAATTATGACCCTAAGGAATTAGTTATGGCATTGTTTTGTTCTTTTTAATTCAGAAAGATTGCAGCTTTAAATGTCTTTTGAATTTTATCATCGATCCAAATCTTTGTTTTCATCCCAGGATCGCTGGTTCTGGCGTTTGCGAAACAACAAAGTTCAGGAAAGTTATCCAATGCTGATAGAACAGTTCTGGAAGGGTCTTCCCCCTCGCATCGACGCCGCTTACGAGAGATCCGATGGCAAATTTGTTTTCTTTAAAGGTGACGTTTCTTATCTTTGGTATAAAAGTTATATGACATTTAATTATATGAATCTTTAAAAAACATTAACAGAATTAATAGAATAAAACAAGTGTTGATAATTTGTTATTTTGTTATTGTCAGTTAATGATTAAGAAAAGATCTAATTCTTTATTGACACATTTTGTCATAACTATAAACTACTACTAAAATAGAGACTGTGTCTTATAAACTAGTCTAACCAACTAGCAATGAGTTGAGACTAGTCAGTCTTTCCAGATTTAACCAGATCTACCTTTCTGTGTAGCTTCTGCATTGTGATATCATTATGATACTGTTTAACTACAAACATACTGCAGTTCTAGTGAGAGAGTTAATAATGATGCCAAACATTGACTTTTCACCTCAGGAAAAGTCTGGATGTAGCCATAGAGATTAATTTCCATTGAGTGAATCTGATGGATCTTCTATTATTCTGTCTGTTCTTCTGTTGCTCTCTGGAGCTCTATCTCACCATCCTCACCGCCTCGCTAACTCATTAAATTAGCCAGCGCAGTCTTGCTGTGCAGGGAGGATGGGAGAGATATTTATAGCTCTGCTCTCTTTTACATCTGGGGGAGGAATCATGAGGAATTTCAATCATTCTGCTTTTGATTCAAATTCCTCTTTACAATTCCAGTTCAGAATTCCTGCCATATGTTTGCGGAAGATTCTACCTCATTAATACTTTGTGCCAGCTGTATACTACACAAAAATAAACACTACATATTTAAAAGCAACAACATTCATTGACCAATCAGAATTTGACCTCGTTTGACATCATTCTTTGTCTCCGCCCCCGTCATCCCTCTAGGAGATAAATACTGGCTGTTTAAGGAGGTCACAGTGGAGGCCGGTTACCCCCGCAGTCTGGTGGAGTTGGGCAGCGGTTTGCCCCTGGATGGCATTGATACGGCCTTACGCTGGGAACCTGTGGGCAAAACCTACTTCTTCAAGGGCGACCAGTACTGGCGTTTTAACGAGGAGAAACGGACCGTTGACCCGGGCTACCCCAAAGCCATCAGCGTTTGGAGGGGCATCCCGGATGGTCCGCAGGGAGCCTTCATCAGCCGAGAAGGATGTGAGTCATTGTGCCTGTAATAACCAATCATTTCATCTGCTGGTTTAACTCAATGTTCTCAACATTACATCATCTGAGAAGATGAAGATGATTAATCTGTTCCATGACGCTTCAGTCATCACTTCGTAATACTGGCCTAAAGAGACACAGTGACAGTTTGGTGCAGTCTGTACAGTATGTACAGTATTGTGTGTTTTGGGTTGTACAGTAATTGATTAATCTGTGTTTGGTACAGTATGCACAATATTGTGTGTATTGGGTTGTACAGTAATTTATTAATCTGTGTTTGGTAAAGTTGATACAGTATTGTTGTGCTGATAGTAATGGTTTGGCTCTGAATCTTCACTGGTTATTTGATCTGGTTTGGCATAGAGGCCAAAGCGAAGCAAAGAGAATTACTATCTCTCTTGTGTCTTACAAATCAGTGTTACATTTGATTCCTAATTAAATATCCTAAAGTTGACATTTTTGTATTTGTTTGAAATGTCACACTTTATAACTGGGATTTAGTTTTACTGTTTAGCTGTGTAGACACAGAAATGAACTCTTGACTGGTGTGATGGATGATCAAACTCACAGGTGTCGTGTGTATGTGCTGTGCTGCCATACAGATTCATTCCTGATCTCCAGAGTATAACACAGAGAAGAGACGATCTGCTGGTCATGTCATAACCTCTCTCTCTCTCTCTCTCTCTCTCTCTCAGACAGACAGTTTGATCAGACTGGTTCTGCCTGTAGCTCATGATGTTTCTGTCACTCAAAATTTTCAAGAGGGATTTAAAACGTCTTGGCAGAAGCTGACAGGGAGCGTTTTTAAAACATTGGCTAATGTTCTCTAAGTTCTGTTAATACATTTTTAACATGTTTAACAAAAACATTGCAAAAACGTTCTTACAACCTAACATTGTTAGCTGGGAAGAAGGTCAAGGGCTTTATTAATCATAAACTGTGTGTGTGTGTGTTTCAGATGTGTTTGTTGATCTGCTGTTCTGCGGGGCAGACTGCTGCTCTCTGTGGGATTGTGTAACACTTTAACTTTTTAAGATTCTGTGTCATTGAATCTTCACAAGGGCGGATTGCTTTTGCTATTTCTGTGATCATGAATATGAATTGAGTTTTTTTAAAGGCCATGCATCACTGCCTGCATGTGAACACAAACATTGAGCTTTAATATCACTGATCTGTGTTTACAACAGAAGAATAGAAGTACTGTGTTCAGATGTGTTTGGTTCTGGATCTTTATAACTTGTTCTGTAAGTTTGACAGTTGCAATTTCATGTTTCAAACAGAGATGGCGATAGAGAGAAAAAAGTTACGTATGGCAGCTTGATTACATGAATAAAATCATAGCATTGAATCTGTGTCAATTAAACCTTTAATTAAATTACAAATGATTCCGGGTATTAAAATGTTATAAACATTATAAAAAAAGATTTGGGGTATTGTAATGTCATAATAACTTGTTCTGTTTTTCTCTAGTTTATACCTACTTCTACAAAGGCAAAGATTACTGGAAGTTTGATAACCAGAAGTTAACCGTGGAACCAGGCTACCCCAAATCCATCCTCAAAGACTGGATGGGCTGCGACCAATCAGAGGTGGACAAGAACAAAGACCGGAACCTTCCTCATGATGATGTGGACATCATGGTGGCCATAAACGACGTCCCCAGCACTGTAAACGCCATCGCGGTGGTCATCCCCTGCATCCTGTCACTGTGTATTCTGGTCCTCGTGTACACCATCTTCCAGTTCAAGAACAAGAACGTTCAACAGCACGTGATCTACTACAAACACCCCGTGCAGGAGTGGGTATGACCACCTGGCAGGGCTAGTGGACCCCAAACGCTTGAGAACATAAGTGAGGGCTACTATGCTAATGTTTGGAAGCATACGTGACCAGTGCCTGTTTTCTGAACATTTTTGTTCTGGAACTGTGGTCAGACGGACAAGCGAGGATCAACGTTAGAACAAATATCACAGTTTATTATAGCAGGAGTTGAAGGGCCAACACTTCTGGGGTTGCTGGAGAGGAATGGGGTGGGTTTGAAGTTGAGAACTGTTTTTTGTTCTCATCAGTCGTGCTGAAACAGTAAATGTTACCGTCAAAAAACTGCTGCTTTAGGTGAGAACAGCAAATAATCTACTGCAGAGAGATAAACAGAGTCCTTCTCATTCTCAGAATAAACTTGTGTATGAGTTTAAAGTATTATCAAAGAAATTAATGAACAAAAATAACAAAAAAATGAACACTTGAAAAACAATGTAGGTAGAAAGGCCATAGAAAAAAAACTTCTGTGATTCCAGCAGCTTTTTTTATTAATGGGGTGAAAGTTTCACCACTGATACTCAAGAACTTTTATAGGTGTGCATGGGGGGGGTTTGGGATTGGAGGCATTTAATAAAATAGTAATAATAGTAATAATAATAGTATAATCTCTTTATAGCTTCAATCTAAACGCTTGTTTGCTCAGTATTTTTTCTTTTCACACCTGCCTACTCATTCCCACAGATCAAGAACAAACATGTGATGTATCATAACTAGGACAGTCTTAATACCTCCTACACTGTACTGTACTGTACTGTACTGTACCGCGCTTCTGTTTCTCCTCAGTTGTTTTTATCAGCCTGCTTCAAATGACGATTTTTTTTAAACCAGGTTGGTTTACAGACAATATTCATATTACGTGTTTAAAGGAGAATCATTTGTATCAGTTTCTCTGGAAATCTTAGAGACAAAATGAAGAGTGCTTCAGATCTCAGAGTCTCTGGTATTTTTGGATTAGGCTCAGTTATGATTTTTCTGTACTGTTACAGCTCAGTCTCATCTGCCACACTCTTTAACTGTGTAATATCTTAAATATCGTGCCAGACCAGGAACATGTTTTGGAACAACAAACACATTCAAGTATGAAATAGCTTTTGTCTCAGTTGCCTACAGGAGATGTTTTATAAACAGATCATCTGTCCTCAGTGAATGAACGTAATACACTGTGTGTTCAGTGTAACACGGCTCATAATGGTTCAACTGTGATATTTAACAGTAACGTGTTTGTGACTCACATCTCTGCCTTCATGTCGGACTGGATCTGATGTAGCACACACTGGAAAGATCGGAGATGACAGTGATGCTGTTAAATTAACCTGATGTGTGCGGATAAAACAATACCACATCCAGATCTTTCAGTTTTGTTAACAACATAAACGTAATCAACACAAACGTTCTTGATGAGCCCTTTAGTGTTTGTTGTTGAATAAGAGAAAAGCGTTTTCTCTTGAAGTTCTTTGACACTGATATTTCAGCCGCTCGTGTGGTGGTGTGAATGTGTTTTCTTTAAATGAGAGAAATCATAGAACTGCTGATTTAAGAGTGAACTAATAATGTCAATAACAATGAGAACAACTGAAGTGATTGTACAATGAATCCTTCATAAGGCAACACAAAATATACACTGGCACAATGATACAGAAATTGTGTAAGATCATTTATATACCATTGTTTTTACATGGCAATTCAAGGTAAAACATGATCTTATTATTATTATATTATTATACTATTCCCACAAGACCATAGTATTTTGTTACTGTGGTATTAAAGAGATTAAAATAAGTTCCATCATTTCCTCACCCTCATGTCATTCCAAACCTGTATGACATTTATCATCTGTGGAACACAAAGGAAGATATTTTGAGAAATGTCTCAGTGGTTTTTCCATACAATGGAAGTCAATGGGTGCCATTGTTGTTTGGTTAGCAATGTTTTTTAAAGTATCTTTTGTGTTTTTCAGAAGCAAAAACATCATACGTGTTTGGAATAGCATGAGGGTGAGAAAATGGTGAAATAATTTTCATTTTTAAATCAACCGCTCCTTTAAGAGTATGTTGCTACATTATATTACATAAAATGAGGTAAAAATGTAGAGTTGAGATAATTCCGGCTGAATGCAGTCATACTGATGTTCAGAGGTTATGTGACGCCCTCTTTAAGACATTGTGCCTTTTCAGTCAGTCTTCTATGGCACATAGACCATCACTCATTCCACTCATTCCTCTTCATTGTTGTTTTGAACCAATGCCTGTACTAAGTGAAAACAATGTGTTGCCATTTATTTCAGCAGCCCTGAATGTCATCATCTCATTTTTGGACGGGTTTTGCGAGCAGCTTGCTCGTGGGTAGAGACGTGGCTCGAAGCAAGAGCAGATTTTACATGTTTGTGCTCCTACATATCCATCACTACAAACAAAATATGTGGTAACCAACGTCTTGGGTACAGGACGTTCTGGGTGGGAGTATTTTAAATGGAACACACTGTGCTCAACCAATTGTCTTCCTTCAATCAGAACTGTCCAATGAGCTGGTGATGATGTAACAGATGAACAGCGAGATGGTTGGCTCAAAAACGTGGACTGGATTTGACAATGTGGCACAAAAGAGTGTGTTTCCATCACTACGGTTGGATGTGATAATTATGATCGAATGCTCAGCTCTTCATTAGTTATAGTGAGGTGTGCCTGAGACAGCTGCAGTCTATTTATCAGTGTAAGAGAAATGACATGGCGAGGCTGCAGAAGTACTCTGACATGGTTATTTTAAGATCACAATGACAAATTATTGTGTATTTGTGGAATGTTGGTAATAAAATCTGCCGTGATAAAGTTAAATTAGTCTCGGAATGATGAGCTCCGTGTTCAGTTTCTGTGAATAACCCTGCACTGTTATCACAGTTCTGAACAACATGTTTTTGTGAAGAAACTGAACAGTCATGTACATGTTATGGACAGTTCCAAATTCATGTGACATTTTAAAACTGACTGACAGACCACTGAAAATGCCAGTGTTTTGTGTATATATGAATAACTGTCAACTTTAAAGGCAGGGTAGGCGATATGTTCCAGGAACACTTTTTGTTATGCTGGTTGAAAGTCTCTTCACATCCAGAGATTAATCATCAAGTACAGTCTTCTAAATATATTTATATAAATATATATCTTCTGTGCAAAGAGCAGAACCATGAAGTGTTTGTCCAATCATTGCATTCGGACAGAAGTAAATGTAGGATGTCCCGCCTGGTTGTCAAACTATTTGCATACCTCCGTGAACTGTAGGAGGTGTGGCTTTGGAGAGCAAGATCTTATGCTTTCAAAGCTAGCTTGCTATTGCTAGTATCTCTGATATCGCCTACCCTACCTTTAAACAAAGCTAATATCTAAAGTGAAATGTTTAATCGAAGTGTATTTATCAAAGGTGGATATCTTTAGAAATGTTTGTTGTAGGATCATGTGAAAGGTTTGTAATTCTAGAGGCATATCATACGAAAAGCTATTTATTTATCATCAGTAAGGGTATATTACAGTTTCATTTGAAATCAAGGTGAAGCCATGCCTATAACCATATTAGTTGCACAGAAAACAAAAACAACTGTACAGGGAGACAAAATAGGAATTCTCTGGTAATTTGCCTCTTTTTATTGGGTACGATTGTGGCTTCGGACAACAGTCACTTTTTTAACTCAAGCTGCTGTTGCCTTTTGTTTTTACAGTACTTTTATGAGACGAACACTATGAGAAACATATCAGAGGGATCCGACACACTTTTGATTACAGAGGGTTAATTTTATCAGAGCTTTTTATCTGAGATAGCTTTAAAGATTTTTGTTTTGTGATCATGGGGGAAATTAAACTGTATTACTGTATATAATTGTTTTTTTCTTCAACAGAATCGAGGAGTGACACGCTCATTCTGTAACTGAAATCAATTGATTCTGTCCTTCAATTTTTTAAATATTTTTCTGATTTACAGTAAAATGTTGCTGTCTGTTCAGCTTTTCTCTAAGTTTTAATGGTCATGTAAATGTAAAGATTTACTGAAAATTTATAAATCTTTTGTATTTTTCTTTTACTCTGACTGTAGCCTATAATTTCACACTGTCATGTTAAATTTCTTAAGAATGAGCGATCTTCAGCTAAATTGATTTACAAATATTAGATATGATTTAAGCTTTATTTCATTGTTTTTAATCCTACAAATAATGGGTTGTTTTATGTTTTCAGTCTACAGTTTTACACTGTGTAAACTCTAAAATCAACATGTTAAAAAAAAGTCAATAAAATAAAATGACAAATGTCAAGCGTGTGATGGTTTCTGGGCGAGTGGATTAAAATACGGTCCAAAGTATTTGTGTATATATCTTTTATTGAACCGTTAATGGAAGTGGATACAACAACATAATACGCTGCTTATTTGAATTAATACGCTGCTTATTTGAAAGATGAGCAGGTTAGCTCAGTGGTCATTAATTGAACCGCTGCTGTGAGTTCATTTCTAACACAAATACAAACATGCTATTAACCATTATAAATCCAAAAAACATGTTACACTATGAAAAGATACAGTAACCTGGTATGTATGTAGCAAAATTCACACTGTTATATATTCCCTATATACCATGTTGTTTTATTCCACACATCATGGTCCATGTTCAGTCGTCATAGTAGTAATATACTGTTTACTGTTTTTTAAGCAACACGTCTGTGACAACTGACATGCAGTAGCTGTCTCACAAAAGTGCGCATATGTTGAACTAACGTTACATCAACGTCTCAGGAACAGCCTATATTAAACATCGTGTCTGGGGTGAATGTGTAAAACAACACGTGCTTCTTCACAGCTCCTGTGTTTCCAGGCAGAAAACACGGACCATGCGCGCCGCTGACGTCACGTTTCACGAGTGTTCATGAAAATGTCAACAAACACGACGTCACGCCGAGACGCAAACCTGATTGGCTGACAGATCTATCGCGCATGGAGAGGTGTGTCCGGTTGCTATGCAGCTCTTTAGTGGATGACATTTCCAGCCAGTCTCAGCCATTTGTTAATATTTGTTAATTTTACAAGTTACTTATGTGTTATATTCCTCTGTATTCTCTTCTGTTTAGTATTATTATACAGTTGGTATACAATGACGATAGAAATACATCATTATAAGAAATATGAATAAACGGGGAAATGTACAATGAATATGAAAAAGGTATTAATGTGATTGATTATTATTTTTCACTCCCACTTTTATGCCTGCTTGATTATCTTATATTGTACAAAAATATAAACATTTTGTATTACAGAAACACTCATGTTCATGGCAGAAAACAAGGAAGAATATTAGATCAGGCAACCTGTCGAATGTTCCTAACATGCGTTTGCTGTTTTAGATCTATTAAATGCAGTTTTGAATAAAATATTAGTAACACGCTATTTACATACAGTAGAAAGTGAGTAAAGCAAAAGATCCGACCGCGCGAATCAAAACAAAAGCGTCCGTGTTTCACGTGACCAACATACGTACACACACCGTAACGTGTTTACGTCAGCACGTTCAGGAAGAAAAGTGAACACGTGGGTTTCAGATATCCTCGCTTCTCAAAAGTGATAATCGGTAAATATGCGATAATTATAAATTATGAATGAAAAATGGATCACAGTCACATTTTAACTTTTTTTAAAATTTATTTAGATTATCATTTATAACCTGAAATGTGTGCCCGGATGAGGTCTGGGGAGCTGAAAATAACCCAAGTTTAGAAGATTACCCAAGTTAGCCGACTGCTATCTATAATTTCTGTCTCATTTAAAGTTACTTACAGCGTTTTTTAAAGTCATGATCCGTTTGGTTTGATAATTTTCTTTATTTTTGGGGCTACAGAGATTTTAATATGTTCCTGTAACCTGATCAAATTGTAATGGGCATATTTTATTGAATCGTTGTATCTGAAATTGTTTTCTGAAATTGACAGTTCTTGGATGAGGTCATTGAGTTTTGATTGTTGATTTTTTTTGCGAAGTTTTGTATCAGTATTATTGAATTCATTATCATAACACTGAATGTTTCCTGACAGTTTGGGTTATTGTAGGTTTATTGTCAGAAAATGGCTGTCCGCGCATCATTTGAGAAGAATAATGAAATCGGCTGTTTCGCTAAACTCACGAACACGTTCTGCTTGGTCGCGATCGGCGGCTCTGAAAACTTCTACAGGTGAGAAGAGACGCTGTCTTACAGTCACATCTGTTGAAGTGACACACAGTCTGTAATACAGACCCAAACCTCTTATGCATGATGAGAGGAAAGTATGACGTTTTATCAGTCTGCTGTCCAGGAAAGATACATTGAGCTTGTGTTTTTGTCAGTGTCTTTGAAGGCGAGTTGTCAGAGACCGTTCCTGTTGTTCATGCCTCTATAGCAGGATGTCGTATTATAGGAAGATTGTGTGTAGGTAAGAAATACATTTAAATAAACGTTACATCTTAACCACTGTTGCTTTGATGCAAGATGTCATCTATAATAACTTTATTCTCTCACGAGTTCTTGGATAATTAAACCTCTATATTCTCCAAGTGCAGACAGTACATTCAGAATATTTCATAAATTATGAACTCATTTACAGTAAATAAAGTGACCAGACTTCCAGTATGAATCTGGTACTGGTTTATCAATTGTTGTATTATTATTTCATTGCTTTATTTCTGTAGTTCAGCTGGTAGAGCGTTGCATTAGCAGTGCAAAGCTCATGGGTTTAATTTCCAGGGAACACATGTATTGATTAATAAATGTATAAGTTATTTGTAAATGTTGGGGATGTTTATTCTGTAATTGTATCCAGTTTTATATTCTGTATTGTTCTTGGGGTTCTATCAATAAAAGATTTCTTAAGGTAGCAGATTTACCTAAATGAGTGGTCATGCTAGGTGGTATTAGATGTTGTTTCTGTATTTGTCGATGTGGAGTGTGTGCGGGCTGTTCATGATTTTTATACCCGGCAGGAAATCGTCACGGCCTCTTGGTGCCAAACAACACAACAGATCAGGAGTTACAGCACATCAGGAACTGCCTGCCGGACACAGTCCGGATTCAGAGAGTGGAAGAGCGTCTTTCCGCGCTGGGAAACGTCATCGCTTGTAATGACTATGTTGCTCTAGTCCATCCTGATCTAGACCGAGTAAGACTTGACTCGATTAATACTGCCTGAAATCTGCTCTGTTCTCTCCAAACACTTCAGATGCTCATATGATCCTCTAAATGATTTCTTACAATTCTCTAAAAGAACTGATCAGCCATTTCAAATGTTTGGTTTGTTTTACACAGATTTCTGTATTCATTTAAGTGACTTGCTGTGCACAGGAAACAGAAGAGATTCTGGCAGACACATTAAAGGTGGAAGTTTTCCGTCAAACGAGGTTCTTGTGGGGAGTTACTGCACCTTCAGTAATCAGGGAGGTCTCGTCCACCCTAAAACCTCCATAGAAGATCAAGATGAACTGTCTTCACTCCTGCAAGTGCCCTTAGTGGTGAGTGACTTCTCTTGCACATTTATTTGTAAAGCTACAGTCTGTTATTTATCATCAGTTACTTTATTGTATTAGTCATTATGATCAACTTACAGTTGTGAATCAGTAAAAGATTGTGAATCGGGGTCGTATCTTTAGGATATATTACAGTTAATTGTAAAGCGTGTTGCTGCTCTGTGTGTGTGTGTGTATGAATGAAGGAGTGTTTTCATCTCTTCAGGCAGGAACGGTAAATCGTGGCAGTGAGGTCATCGCCGCCGGTATGGTGGTGAACGACTGGTGTGCTTTCTGTGGATTGGACACTACCAGCACCGAGCTGTCGGTCATTGAGAGCGTTTTTAGATTAAGTGAGACGCAGCCCAGCGCCATAGCAACGACTATGAGAGATTCCCTCATTGACAGGTGTGTGAAAGAACAGAGCTCAATAAAGGCATAGACACGGTTACCAGTTTACCAAGATTTTCATGTCACATGGTAAAATCTAATGGTTGTTCATTTTGGTGATTAAAACTAATCTTTTCCTCTTTTTTTTCAGCCTCACATAAAAATAAATGGTTCTAGGTTTGGATATTTGTGGGAAGATGTCTGCCAACATCAGATGGTTTAAAGTGCGTCTGCCTTGAGGAAGAAATACACTCATGAGAAATTTTTGTTATTTTAATATCAATGTTAAAATGGTTGTCACACTGTCTTTCCTAAAATGCCAAGACAGAAATGATCTTTGTGTTGATGATGGCAGATTTTAACAGCGAGTCCTTCGAGCAACAAACATAGAATATTTTTATTGTTTGTCTGTACAGTTCAATGAAGCATCAGTAAAGCTGGGCATGATCTATACATGTTTCAAGTGACATGCGCTGATGTTTCAAACATAAAAGGCTTTTGACAACATCAGTGGGCTGTGCTGTAAGTTTTATTGAGTTGTCAGTATGTGGGTGTACATTCAGAAATATGACAGTAGGAACAGGGCACAGTGTAGCAAAACATTGTCAACGATTGAGTCTTTGGTGTTTAACCATTTTTGCATATTAGTCTCAAGATAAAGTGTTAACTATAAAAATTTATTTGTAACATGCACACAAAGTGGAAAAAATAAAACATGGAACAATCAGAAGCACAGAACACAGAGTCAAAACAAACGTTTTAAATACAGAATCTTTTGTCTGCGTTTGGTCTGTAAAGTAAGCAAAAAAATGAAATATTTTGATTGTCAAATGAATATTACATATTGTTTGAAAATATTGATTACACTCAGCGTCACTGTTTTGAAGCGTAACATAACGTGCCACAAACACTAACTTCAATATCATAGTTTTATAGTATTGACTAAAATATTTGTCATGTTTTAGCATCACAGTGTTTACAGAAGCGACACCAGACATGTTAGCAGCAGTCGTTTACACAAATACAAGAATATGATTTTGGAGATGAACAAAGCTTACAAATAAAACACAATAAAACGTTTTTAGACAGTGATACATAAACGCTCCTACAGGCGTCTTAAAACCACTTTACAAAAAACTGTTCACAAACTTTTCACAAACTTTATAATCCTCTTACATCCTCTTACTTTATAATCCTCCACCTTCAATAAAACAAGTCTTGTGTGAAATCCATATTATAACATTTCCTTAAAATGAAAAATAAAAGCAACTTTGTCCTGAAAGCTGCATAGAAAAACAAAACCCTTCCACACCTGCACACAAGAAACATTCAACAGCCTGAAACTGACACACATCTGCACACGAATTGTGTCTGTACACAAACATTCAACAGCCTGAAACTGACACACATCTGCACATGAATCGTGTCTGTACACAAACATTCAACAGCCTGAAACTGACACACATCTGCACATGAATCGTGTCTGTACACAAACATTCAACAGCCTGAAACTGACACACATCTGCACACGAATCGTGTCTGTACACAAACATTCAACAGCCTAAAACTGACACACATCTGGTCAATCTATATTGTCTGAGTTGTCAGTAATACTCCAGCATTGTGTTTACACCACCAAATATCAAAGATTATCCTTGTTCATGTTAACTGATCACTCAAAAATTGTTGCGATAGTAAGAAAGAGAGAGAGAGGGAAAGATTTTATTCTGCAGAGGTCAAAGGTGAACAGCTTCAGGCAAAAGCACGGCTCCTTTAATTGTCTTCCTTCAGATCAAACCTGACAAACAAAGATGTCAGAAATTTATTTGAATGAATCCTTTAAAGCTGCAACCATAACTTTTGTCTCTCTGTCGCCATCTTTGTTTAAAACATAAAATTGCAAGTTGCCTCATGTATGCTGAATTCAAATAAAGCCAAACTGACATTTGCTGTGAAATCGGACCCGACAGCTCAAATGATAAATCATTACTATAAACTTACTGTTGTGAATCAGGGTAAAATAAGGAGATTGTGTTGAACACTCATCTGTCATGTACTTGCTCAATAACTAGAATTCATTTTTTCACAAAGTGACGGATTGCAGCTTTCAGTGAAAACAGGCACCAGCACAGAATGACTGACACATCAACAGCACTTGTTTGAGGAATTGTTGCAAATGTAAATAACAGTGTTTGTGTATTACAGTCACAGAACTTACCACTCAGTGACTCCGGACAGTAAGTCAACATGTCCCAGATCGATCTGCACCTGCCGTGAATATTGTATTGAACCCAGATCATGTTTAAACCTCAGATACAAAGTGTTCTAGTGAAACTTATTTTGTTACTGTATTTCTGTATTTGATACTAGTTTAGAGTTAAATACTATTATTGTACAGTAAAACTAAACTCAGACTGACCTGACCAATCACATCTTTGTCTCGGTGCATGAAAGATGATGATGCGTTTTTCACACACATGCTCAGCTCTCGCTGCTGAACTTCTTCCACACTCAAATCAAACTCAAACCTGGTGAGAAACCGAGTGTGTAAGTACGAGGACAATAAAAGATTACTTTAGAGAATTGATTAGAAACTGAATACATCAAATAAAACATGCACAATGAAAAAAACAAATGTTTATAGTCAAAACAAAGGATAAAAAAAACAAAAAATCCATGGTAGTACCATGAAGCGTCTGTGATGATACTGAGTAAACATTTATCAGTACACATTACTGACACTCATGATCTCATAAATACAAACACACACCTTTCATTGTATTCTGGGTTGAGATTTTTCTTCTTCACACTGGTCTTTTTCTTCGTGGCTTTGCTTTTATCTGGCAATAAAATGAGGGAAACATAGGTGTCCAATCCATCCTTCGATGATGTAACCAGATTCCTGAACACACAGACACACACACGCATTTCTCTTTATCTGTATTATCATACCTTTACCTCTGTAGTCAGTGGCTAAAAACAATAAATACAGTATTTATGAAATAAAAAAACAGATAATTTCTAGATCATTTCATAGATCATACAGGCAATATCCGTGGCTTGCTGATCACAAAGTCGGTCTATGGTTTGAAAAAAAAAACACTGAAAATGTGTTTACAGTAACGCATTTACTGGTAAAGCCTAGCGGGACAGGCAGGGTTAAAAAAGCAGAAATATGACACATGCGTTTTTGTTAAAGCACTTACAGATATTTCTTACAGATAGTTATCAGATAGTTATCTGATAGTTACCAGGTTTACTTGTTAAGATGGCATGACTTATTAAGTTTAAAGAGAACGATTGGTCTCTGCACAGACAACGCTGGTAGGCGATTCTATGACGCTTGTTTTTTATGCTAACACACAAGTTTTAGTTTGTTATACTTACAAAAAAGTGGGATAGTTTTAAATATAAAGTCACCATAAAATCAAATGTTCTACATTCATGAGTAAGCAGACCTGCATGCGTGTATAATCACAGTGAGCTTCTTCTGGAAGGAGATGGAAAGTTTGATCTGTCCCGTGGTGGCTGTCTGCTTGTTACTCAACACAGGACCTGAACCCATGGCTAGTAAGGCGGCCATCTTGGAATCCAAGATCTGGAGGAAATCAGTTATATTTATTATAATAAATACAATAATGATGACAGTAACTTCTCTGTATGTATTGAAGTATCCTCCCAACATTCTGAGAACGTTCCCTGTAAACTGGGCTGAAACTTGCTTAAAGCAATTTCGAAACTATCAAAACCAAGTGTGTGAAAGTGTTGCCGTTCGAACCTTCAGCTGCGCTCTGAGCAGAATCTGACTCTGTGGTAAAGCTCCATCCAGATTCAGCCATTGGTCCATCAGTAGATCTGGTTTTGTAAGCAGCTCTTTGATTGGTAGAACCAAAGAGCCCATTGGTTGGTCCCAGGCACTTGAAAGCTGTTGAGTATAATTTAAAATTCAACATGAGTCACAGTTATTCTATAACTCGATGCATATATATAAATATATAAATGTAAATAGTATATAAATGCAAATGACTTAAAAGCTAAATGCAAAGTTCTTACCTTAATGATAAGCATGTCCTTTTTAGGGTCATGAACCAAGAACTGAAATGTTTCATTCCACTGAGGAGAAGCTGAACGATCACACACCTTTACATCAGCCAGAATGAAAGATTAGAAAAGATAAACGTGACCAAACTAAAAACAATGACTCTCTGTCGCCATCTCTGTTTGAAACATAAAACTGCAGCTCACTTTACATTTTATTATGTGTGTTAAAGTCAAATGAAGGCAAAGTGACGTTTCCCGGGAGATCACACCTGACAGCTCGAACATCAACTGATCTATAAGGAAGTTTTTATTCCCTGTTGTATTGTATGTGTCTTCTTTTAATTCCTCAGAGTCACTGATGCTGTCAGGTAATCTTTAGTTCAGTGTTTGTCATTTGAATGTATAAAAATAAAGTTAATTAAAGCTGACAGCTCAAACTATGAATCAGTATTATAATCTTGCTGTTGTGAATCAGCGATCATTTTGAGCTGTTCTGGATTCAGTAACTAGAGCTGAACATGTTTAAAGTCTCCTGCCTTGGATTTTAAGGACGTTCCTCCCAGCACAAGTTCAGCTGCAGCTTTGGGTTCCTTTCCGCTCTTCTTCATCTACACACACAGAGAGAAGCACCATTACTGCAGATGGAGAAACACCAGAGCAAGAATGAAATGAAGAGAGTGACTCACGGGCAGCTGATGAGCTCGGTCCAGATAAATGAAGAGAAGACCTGCTGATGGTACACATTTATTCTGATACGTCTGAACACTCTGCATCTGCAAAACCTGATCAACACAAACTCCTTTAACAGCGACTCAACACTGAAACACAACAACAAATCTGTGTTTCGATCAGAAACTGACTTGCTCCAGTTTATCTGGCTGTGTTACGGTGGGCAGCCACTCCAGGACCAGGTGAACTCGACCGTGTTTAATATCGTTCAGATTAAACCACTGAGAAGGACAGACAGACATCAGTGTTTAATGTCCTCACAAATCTGATAATGTTAGATCACACACTTCCTCCAAATAAAACTCACTTCATCGTTGTATTGGGACCTGATGATGTCTCCCAGCTTCAGCTTGAACCTAGACAAACATGTACGTGAATTCTGCGTAATAACTGAAACACTGTTTTTACACAGTTATAATACACATAAAACATGACCCACACGTTCACCAATGAAGTGAAATCATTTAACCGGTTAATACATCATTTTAGTTTGGTTGCACTAACCTTCCCAGAAAATCATCAGCATCAACGTCTTTATCATAGACCTCAAACTTCACTTCCAGCTTATGATCAGAACTCAAAATCAGCTAAACGAAGACACACACAGACAAACGTTTTTAGAGCTGTAAAATAACGTTATAATAATGCTCCTCTGTGAAATTTGTTATCTCTCATTCCTGCCAGAAAACCTTTGACTGGGTGTGAAGAGATCCAATCATGTTTGTATCTGTCTGGACAACAGCACTGTTTGAATGTTCCTCGTACCTCGTACATCTCATTCCAGGTGGGGTTGAGGTTCTCCTTGATCACGTGACTCTTAAGGGTGGTTTCTCCGATATGGATCTTGACATACGGATCACTCTTGCCCTTCATCATCCCACCCATCAGGCTGTCCATGGGAACCAGATCCTGAGCTTCTAAAAGATGGATACGCAGCACCCCCTATGGGAGATATTACAAATGAACATGAAGAGAATCTGTGTACTAAATGTACTACATTAGTAGTACAACATTAATAGACATTAATAGTAGTACAACATTAATGTACTACATTAATAGACAACTACATACTGTACTTGTCAAAACCACTTTAATCCTAAAGTGTCAAGAGAACAGAAAAGCAGACTCACACTGGTGGCAAAGCTGGGGGCATGGCTTGTCTTCTGAGCTCGTATGTCTGTAGAACTTGTGACCTTTGACTCCTCTACAGAAGCGGATGGAGTCTTTGTGTTAGAGCTGTTTAACATAAACACACACAGAAACACATAAATCACAGTTTATATGACCATAACCAGGAGTACCAAAAACATATCAAGTCATACAACTCACTGTCTGATGCATCAACTCACTGTCTGATGCATCAACTCACTGTCTGATACATCAACTCAATGTCTGACGCATCAACTCACTGTCTGACGCATCAACTCACTGTCTGACGCATCAACTCACTGTCTGATGCATCAACTCACTGTCTGACGCATCAACTCACTGTCTGACGCATCAACTCACTGTCTGACGCATCAACTCACTGTCTGACGCATCAACTCACTGTCTGACGCATCAACTCACTGTCTGATACATCAACTCACTGTTTGTCTGTTTCCTGTTGCCCTTCATGGGCTGCAGCTTCTGATCCAGATGTTCTGATTGGTCCTGTCACATGACCGGATGCACCCACAGTAGAGGTGGAATCAGGGATTTTTCGGAGAGCCTGTAAGTGCAACAGAAAGTCTTTTTAAAAAAGAAAATCCTATAAATAAATAGTTTGGCTTCAAAAACACAACAAAACAAAAGACAAGAAACCTCAGTGTCTGGTTTAGTTTTAGGAGCAGAGGGTGTCAGGTGATGGTCATTCATGACTCGTGTCGGTTCAGGTTTTTGATGTTCCTCTGACAGTGGTACAGAAACTGCTAAAGTAGAAGCTGCTAGTTTACTCAGCCTGCTGTTCACAACACAAACATTGTTGTTCAGAAATGTGAAACATTGTATTGTATGAAGGTCATAACTGGATTCATAACACAATAATCTTACTCTGTTTTGGGCAGTGTCTTCTTCTCAGATATCTTACTGACTGCAGTCTGTGTTTGCTCGGCTGTGATTGGCTCTTTCTTCTCATGGTCTCCACTCACAGACTGATCTTGAATAGGAGATCTTTTCAGATGTACACCTGGATCCAACTTTGAGTCCAAAATCTGGTGAAAATATACATAAAGGGAAAATTTTATTCACTTATTAATGTCTACAGCCTTGAAGCAGAAAACATTGATGTATTTATCCATGTTGAGGATCATATGTTTTTACAATCTCCTTTTTCCTGTAATGTACAAACAACTCAATTTCAATACAGTTCACAAGAAAATTACTAAAACCTGAAACCAGTGATTTACCTTTAGTTGTGCCCTCAGCAGAACTTCACTGTCAGGTTCTGCTCCATCCAAGCTCAGCCATTGGTCCATCAGCAGATCTGGTTTTGAAAGCAGCTCTCTGACTGGTAAAACCAAAGAACCCAAAGGCTGCTCCCAAGCACTGGAAAGCTGAAGATAATCCATAAAACAATCATGATTTAATTTACCTTTTTTACCATTTTTAAAACAAGTTTTACTTTAAATGCTCCTGTAATGTTGTTACAGTTTCATGCAGTCTCTCTGTTAATATGAGGTCATAAAATCATCATTTAATGTAATCATTAAAATGATAACAGACTAAGTAAAGTGTTGTTATTTTAGATGCAGTGCAGCACTGTCACACTGCATGACACCTTCTAAAAGCTTTTCATGGCAACTACCCATAACTACACATCCAATCTCTTTACCTTCAGAATCAGAATCTCATCTTTAGGGTCATGAACCAGGAAGTGAAAAGCTTCACTCCACTGAGGTGAGGTGGAGCGCTCACACACCTTTAAAGAGACAGAACACAATGTTGCTTATCTTTAAAACCCAGAAGTGAACACAAGCTCCTGACCTCTGTATACAAATCTCCAAATCTTACCTGAGTTTTATAAGAAACGTCACCCAACACAAGCTCAGCAGCTGCGCGGGGCTCCTTGCCACTTGTTTTCATCTGTGGGCATGAGAATGACATCAGGAAATGCTTTATTTGAAGGATGTGTGTTAATTATCATGTGTTCGCGGGCTGTACCGGCAGGGCGTAAGCTCTCTCCAGCAGGACGTACAGCAGAGCTACTGACGGCACACATTTGTTCTGATATGAATGTGTTGACTGTAGCTGCAGAGCCTGAACAACAACACAATAATACACTCAGAAAACAAACACGACTTTCTACACAATGATGAGTTCCAGATCTAGAGCAGAACCTCCCAAAACCCCTGAAGACCACAGCAGAACCAAAACATCACAACAAAAATACCTTTAATATTCAATATAATTAAGAATTAAGTTAATTAAGGACCAATTAAATATAACTATGGTATTGAATATTTATAACCTATAATTGCAATAATGTTACGTATGATATAATTATTTATAATAGGAAATATATAAGATAATGATTAAATGTATGGATATACTGCTGCTGTTAGTCTTGATAACCAGGTTAAAAAAACGATATATATATATATATATATATTTACACACAATATTATTTAGTAATTATTACTAATATTTAACATGTAAACACATTGACCTTCTGCAGTGTGTCAGGTTGTGTGACGGTGGACATCCACTCCAGAAGCACATGAATTCGGCCATGTTTGACATCACTCAGAGTAAACCACTGACACAGTGGTGAAAAACACAGTCAAATCAATGTCATCAATTATCAGTAAAAACATGACATATATTTTCACAAATCATACCCAGCTAACACGAAACATTCTCAGGGTCCAGGTTCTCAAGTTCTCTTAAAGGTAATAAAATATTCTTGCTGCAACATTCATAGAACGTTTACTTAGAATTATATATCTATATATCTTTCCTGTAGCTCAGTGGTTAGAGCATGGCGTTAACAACGCCAAGGTCATGGGTTCCATCCCAGGGATTGCACATACTCAATGTATAGTATAATGCAATGTAAGTCGCTTTGGATAAAAGCGTCTGCCAAATGCTTAAATGTAAATGTAATTATCATATCAAAAACGTTTTAAAAACATTACAGACAGAAGCTCACTGCACTGGACAGAAGCTCACTGCACTGGACAGAAGCTCACTGTACTGGACAGAAGCTCACTGCACTGGACAGAAGCTCACTGCACTGGACAGAAGCTCACTGCACTGGACAGAAGCTCACTGTACTGGACAGAAGCTTACTGCACTGGACAGAAGCTCACTGCACTGGACAAAAGCTCACTGCACTGGACAGAAGCTCACTGTACTGGACAAAAGCTCACTGTACTGGACAGAAGCTCACTGTACTGGACACAATATCCATTTACAACAATATACACAAATGATTCAAACAGAATCAGAGAAGATATGTTTGCTCACCTGATCCATGAACTGAGACCGAATGACTTCCTGTAAGTTTATCTTCACCCTATAAAGACATTGATTTGTAAACCACTGAATGTAAAGCTAAACCTAAGATACATGATTTTGGTCCACATACCGCCCTAAGAAGTCATCTTTATCCATGTCCTTATCAAACACCTCCACCAGAACATGTGAGGTCGCGTCAGAGGTCAGAACCAGCTGGGAGAAACAGAGAACACATGATATCGCATTTGAATCATGCAGGTTTTCAATAAAAATTTTAACATCTGTGGATAACTAATACAACATCTGAGGTTTGAGGACCTCAATGTACCTCATACATCTCGTTCCAGAAGGGGTTGAGGTTCTCCTTGATCACGTGACTCTTAAAGGTTGCTTCTCCGATCTGGATCTTGACATACGGGTCACTCTTGCCCTTCATCATCCCACCCATCATGTTGTCCTTGGCAACCAGATTTTGAGCCTCTAGCAGGTAAAGGCGGAGCACTCCCTACAGATAATGAGCTTTTATTAACCTCAGAGATATTTTGAGAAACGTCTTAGTGGTTTTGTGTCCACACAATGCAAGTCAATGGGTGCCACTCTTGGTGGTTATCAACATATTTTAAAATATCTTTTGTTGAGTTCATGATGGAAGGATTTTCATTTTGGGGTAAACTGTCTATTTAAATCATTGTCACCTCTGAGCCGAAGCTGGGGTCAGGGGTGGTGTACTGGGGTCGAAGGTCAACTGAACTGGACACCTCTGTGACCTCCTTTTCTTCTTCTCCTTCTGAGACCGACACAGAGGGCGTCATGACAACAGGAGATTGTGGGACCTCCTCAACACCAGAGCTAAAATGAGCAGATGTACATATATGTAGATGATCATGACACTGACAGACGCTGGATGTATTTATGATGGTTTAGATCAATCTCTCACGTCTGCACTCTCTCCTCCTCCTGTTTTCTTCTGACGCTGGAGGTCTCTGGACGTTCAGTCTTCTTAGTCTGTTCTTCCGAACTCTCTGTCTCTTTAGGACAAAGAATCTACCAGAAACGGTACAGCATATTAAGTACAAAACAGTACAAAGGGTTCGTTCACCCAAAAACAGAATTACTGTAGCGTCACCATTAAATATATGAAAAATAACATTTATTTACTAATATCGCTACAAATATAGTCCAGTTTTAATCATATAAACAAACACTTTTATGGTTAGTAACGCTAATCTAGATCTAATGTAAAATGTATAATAATAATAATGCATTTTATGTATTTTTATTATTTTCCTGTTTATATTATTTCTTTTGTCTCTTTATTTCGGTGAAGCTGCTTTGCACCAATACAAACTGTGTAAAGCGCTTTTTAAATAAGTTTGTATGGAACTGAATTTCATAGTGGAATATAAATGTGTGTGTTTGCCTTCAGCTGAGCTCTGAGAAGAATCTGGCTGTCAGGTAAAGCTCCGTCCAGGTTCAACCACTGATCCAAAATCAGATCGGGTTCTGAGAGCAGCTCTTTGACGGGAATCACCACAGATCCCAGAGAGAAATCCCAGCAGTGAGATAACTGGAGATATTAAAGTGAGATCAGACAGAAGAGAGACGGATGGAAATGTTTAGAGATAGAAGGACGAGCAGACAATTCCACTGAACTTTACAATTATTGATTATTTTAAAACTTTGGGAACATAATGTGATCCAGGAAACCATATTAAACTTTAATCAGTGAGTCATTTAGTGACTGTAACTAAAAATACTACATATATATATATATATAACAGAACTATAACGATATTGTTGTGTAGTTGGTGCAGTATAAACTAGCGTTTTAAAAACAATGTTTGCAATTTCTCACCCTCACAACAACATTTTCCTTCAAAGGGTCTTGAACCAGGAAGTTAAACGCCTCGTCCCACTGAGGGGAGCTGCTACGATCACACACCTGTATTACACAAACAACAGACAAAAAAACATTAACAGTCAATGAATCAACAGCTGTTTTACTGTATCTGTGTAAAACGGTTTCTTACCGTGGTTCTGTGAGACGTTCCTCCTAAATTCAGCTCAGCTCCAACTTTAGGTTCCTTTCCGCTCTTCTTCAACTAGTTAATACACAGAGAAAATATGAATACTTATGAAGAACGTGTTTGATATATGATGTATATCATCAACACAAAGGTTCTACTAATGTTACAGAACGGTTGTTTTTGATCACTTGTGTCACACTGACAGGGAGATTGTGGGCGCGCTCCACATACACAAACAGCACGGCAGCGGCTGGCATGGCTTTATTCAGGTAACAGCTCCTGGACTGATACAGCAGCACCTGCGGGTTAAACACACAGTTAAGCACTCATGCTTGATTTAAATCATTTTAACATGAGGGAGGGATGGTTCTGCACACCTGCTGTAGTTTCTCCGCTTCTGTTACTTTAGGCAGCCATTCCAAAGATAAATGAATGCGACCGCATTTAACATCATTCAGAGAAAACCACTGAGACAGCAACACAGGAGAACATGAGATCAGAACACAGGACTCACACAACACTCAGAAAACTTTCATCTGCTTCTAATGTATTAACAGGTTCTCTATACATAATATGAGTCAAACATAAACTCACCTCGTTAATGTACTGAGAGCTGATTATATCACTCAAATTGATCTTCAGTCTAACAGAAAAATACAGTGTGAATAATGCAGATCAGCACTGACAGCTCTTATGAGATGTACTGACAGCAGTTTATATACCTGCCCATAAAATCATCTTTCATGTCCATGTCTTTATCAAAAACCTCCACAGATAACTCCTGCCCGGGCAGCTCTGTCAAAACCACCTGCGCAAAAGACGAGGAATTCCACATTACAGATAAAAGTGAAACAGAGTCTCGGGTCAAGTCATGTGCATTGCATTGTGGGTAAAGTGTCCGATACTGTGTAATCTGCGTGTATACTGCACATTTTCAAATATATAGAAGGTTTTTGTACATTTTTTAAGTTTACAAAATGTTTTATAGTTTTATAGTTTTTTTTTTATAGTTTGCCAATTCCATCTCCCAGCGTTCCTACCTCATACATCTCATTCCAGGTGGGGTTGAGGTTCTCTTTGATCACGTGACTCTTAAACGTTTCTCCTCCGATCTGGATCTTAACATACGGGTCACTCTTGCCCTTCACCATCCCGCCCATCTTGTTGTCCTTGGGAACCAGATTCTGACCTTCTACAAGGTGAACACGCAGCACACCCTACAGTACAATAAAAACAGACAATAATTTAACATGATAAATAAAACACGATCCTGGATCAACATCTTGGAACAACACTGCTATCAGCCAATCAGATTTTAAGGGTTGAGGAAGGTGTCTGAACAACATTTTTATCAACCAATCATTTTCCTGGATTTCACAGGCAGGTTAGGGTTAGGGCTGTGATTGGTTTACGGGAATGTTGTTTTAGGATCAGGGCTTTCTTCTTCTGTGGTGGTAAGGGTTAGAAAGGCAGTCTAAACATCAATAAGAGCACATGTCTTCCCCACAGAGCATTAGATGCCAATGGACCAGATCTGCTTACCTCAGTGGCGAAGCTGGAATGGGGTGTGGTCTTCTGTGGGCGTGACCCAGAAGCCTTTGAAAGTGGGTCATTGGACAGCAGGGAGAATTTCACAGCATCTTCATCCAGCCAGAGCACCTGTGAGAGATGACATCATCATATATACAATCAAGAAAATAATTCAAACTGTTTCAAAAAGAGTCAATCTTGCATTTTAATGCAATTCAAATTACCATCTTAAAAATGTAAAAATAAAATTGAAAATTGAAAAATGATGTTTGAATGCTTTAGCTGTACTGATGAAATCTTTGGTGCAAAACCTTCTCATCTCCAGCATGATCTGATGAAACTCCAAACAGCATCTTGTGTGTATCAGTGGAAGCAAAAAACTTCTGCACAAAGTGAATCTGTGTGTAACAGATTAACATGCATCAGATGCATTTACCCTCAGAACTGTGTTGATGTGAATGCGACTGTCCGGGCCAGAATTCTCCAGATTAAACCACTGATCCAGAGTCAGAGCTGGACACGTGAGAAGACGAGAAACAGGAATAGACAGATTTCCTAACATCTGGACACGGTCATTATCTTTCACCTGAGAGAGACAGAGAAAGAGAGACAGAGACAGAGAGACAGAGACAGACAGAGACAGAGAAAGGGAGAGAGACAGAGAGAGAGAGACAAAGAGAGAGAGAGAGAGAGAGAGAGACAGAGAAAGAGAGACAGAGAGACAGAGAGAGAGAGTGTCAATGTGGATGACTTCTGTGGTTTACCATAAAGCATCACTAATCTTTACTATTACGTTATGACTAGGATTAACCAGACAAGCAGGTCTGAGTTTCTCCATTAGGGGGCGCAGTGAAGATGATGCGGGTGTACCTGGATGTTAATCTCCTGTTTGCTTGGATCTCGGATAAAGAAGGTGAAAGCGTCTTCCCATTGAGGATTCACAGTGTTCCAGCAGATCTACAGAGAGAGAGAGAGAGACAGAGAGAGAGAGAGAGAGAGAGAGGGAGAGGGAGGGAGAGAGCGAGTGAGAGAGGGTGCAGGTAATGAGAGACAAGAAGAGTTCACATGTAAATCTGTGATTTTGGTGCTGTGGATGTGTTTCATACCCGACTATCATGTGTTAGATCTTGCGCTGAAAGCTGCACAATGGGATTGGGCTCCTTATTGCCTTTCTTCATCTGAAAACATCAGCAATGTGTAAACACACATATCCAACAAGCACACACATGATCACCGTCTGTTTGACAACCTTCATCCACACAAAACCTGCATGCACTTCCCTGGAAACTTTTCAAGGAGCTGTATTCTGATTGGCTGAATCCAGCCCTTGACAGAAACTTCACTTGATTCAAGTATGCACTTGTTTTAAGAGCTTTATGCATCAGCGTGTCTCCAGGTGAATTCTTAAAACTGTGTGAGTACCTTCTATCCAAAATATGAATATGAATGCCCAGCTAACAGGGAACGCTCTCAGAATGTTAGCTAAGATTGTCTCAAAGCTATCATAAAAGCTCTTGCAGTAATGTTAGTAGAACAGTTCACATTAACATAATATATAAAATATAAAATGTTTGAGTAACATTCTTATAACCAAGCAATAACATTAATACAACATTAAAAAACTGGACGTTTTGACCATTCCTAGAACATTTGTCTTTTTATTACCAATGTAAACATTAGGGAAATGTTCTGACAATGTAACACTGTTAGCTAACTGTAAGCTAACAGTAAGTGGAGATCAGGCTAATGTCACATGTCATTGTTTCAGTGGTCTGTTCTACAGAGAGGCGTCAGCCAGTCTGAAAGGAAAACTACAGACTGTGGGTGACCAGAAGTATTCACACACACACACAAACACACACACTCTTACACACACACACAAACACACACACACTCTTACACACACACACACACACACACATTCTTCAATCTCAATGCTGATTTTTCATTCTGCTGTTTTTATACAGAGCTAATAAATAATATTACATAAAACCCTTATAAAAAATAAAACTCTATTTTTTTATTTTTAAGACATTATGTAGTATGTTTAATTACGCTGTTGACTATTCACCTGTATGTGTAGACACAAGTAGACAAACCCCACCCTTGTGTTCTTACTTAATCACAGTATGTAAATGAATATGCCAAAGATTTGAAATAGTTCATTATAATTACAACAAACTAACTGTGCCATGTGTTTTTCTGTTGAACGTTTATGTTTTTGTTTTTATTTGAGGAGTCCCCAGATGACCTCAATGGAAGGTTTTGTTATGTTTCAGGGGATGGTATTTCTGGTATGTCCCCAAACTATAGCCAAGTTGGCACACACACACACACACACACACGCACACAGAACAAAGAGTGCGGGAGGAAGAGGATATGAGGGTATTACTCACAGGAAGTGCCTCAGCCCTGTCCAGATACACTGCCAAGATGGCCGCCGAGGGGGGGTTGGCTGTTTTACTCACCACACTTTCATTCCTCTTTAAAACCTGAGAGAGACAGAGAGAGCGAGCGAGAGAGAGAGACAGAGAGAGAGAGAGAGAGCGAGATGTCAGTGGTTGAGAGTAAAGTAAACTATAATATCTTTTGTTTGCACTGTCTGTTTGACACTAGTAAGTGTACACACTAAGTTTGCTCTCTCTAGTTTACTGGGATTGGGTGGGGAGGCATGTGTGGAGATATGAGCCCCATGATCATTTTAAAAACATTAGTCTGAATAATATTTTTATAACCAAGTAGTAACTTTAATAAACGTCTAAAAACTGCCCGTTTTGATGCCTTGACACTCCTAAAACATTAATAACAACTTTTTAACTTTTCTGTTACTTAATGAAATGTTAGGGAAACGTTCTTACAACTTAAAATGGGATTTGGACACATTCACACATTTAGTTAATTTTTTTATTTAAAATCATGCAGCACTTCAAACTACATGTGTTATCATTCTGTGTCACTATGGAAACCTAACACTACAGGAGCACAGCGTCTGAGGCGTGAGAACAGTTTCATTGTGTTTGTGCGCTGCTTCACCTCTTCCAGTCTTTCTGTGTTGGATTCTAGCATCAGCCACTCCATTCTGAGGTGAACACGTCCTGTCTGAGTGTCCATCAGAGTGAACCACTAATGAGGGGACACGAACCGCAAATAAACACCAACCACAAACCAATGATGTATCACAGGGAACATCAAAGCATACACAGATTCTGAGTCTTTCATTCATGTCACACTATAAGAGAATTTTTAAAGGATGCCAGATCTACAGTTGGAGCTATTAATCATTACAGATTAAACAACATCACCGTAACCACACAAGAGAATATATTGTGTTGAAATATTAATTGATGAAAACTCTCACCTCATCGACAATTTTAGATTTCTTTACAATCCCCAAGTCTAACTTTGTTCTAGAGAGAGCGAGAGAGAGAGAGAGAGAGAGCAGTGCAAAGATTGTGGGTTTATTTCCCAGAGAATGTACAGCTTGAAGGCACTGTAAGTCACTTTGGATATAAGCATCAGTCAAATGAACAAATGTCATGTGCAAAACCTTGACTAACATTCAGATGGATCTCAATCATAAGAGATGAAGACATGAGGAATGACACATGAAGAACAGTGATGATGGTACCTGCCCAGAAAATCATCATGATCAGGGTCTTTATCAAATAGCTCCACCTCAAGCTCCTGTCCAGGAACCTCATGAACGACCACCTGACAGACACACACATTAACACCAAACACACACACACACATTAACACCAAACACACACATCAACACCAAACACACACATCAACACCAAACACACACATCAACACCAAACACACACATCAACACCAGACAAGCACATTAACACCAGACAAACACATCAACACCAAACACACACACATTAATAACAAACACACACACAATAACAAACACCAAACTCACACACAAACACACTCTATATCAACAGCATGAGGAATTGTAATGAATATGATGTAAATGATGCATGGAGAACACATCAAAGTTTATGATCTTTAAATTATATTTAAAGGGACAGTGTCTGCTCCACCCACCTCATACATTTCATTCCATTTGGGGCTGAGTGTGTTGTCCTGATGGCGGGATTTAAAGGTCTGCGGCCCCACCCTGAGCAGAGCGTACGGATCCGACATGCCCGTCACTACACCCTTCACATAGTTATCTTTAGAGGCCAGACCGTCAGCCTCCAGCAGATGAATCCGCACAACTCCCTTCAGAGAGAGAGAGGAGATACAAAAATCAGATTTCCTTTTATTTAAAAGTCACGTTTTTTGTACAAACAATACACCAATTTGTTAACTAACACATAAGGAATTTTATTAGAGTTTGGCATATTTGTGTGTGTGTGTTACCCTGGGCAGAGGGCAGCGCAGCTGGGCCACAGGCAGGTCTGACACGAGAGGAACTGTGAGGCGATTGGGCAACACCAAACATGAGGCAATCGCATCCATAATCATAGTGTCTGACATCACACTGATACAGAGAAAGAGTGTTAGAAAAAGACTCTTAAAGGTGGAGGCAGAACTAAAGAAACAGACTATATATATATAACCTGAATCTAACAGTATTATGATTTTCTCCAATCACTGTAACTCACTTCAGCCCTGGAATATCCAACAAGTTGGTCAAACCCGTCCAGTTGATGTCCAGTTTCTAACAGTGAAGGAAAACAGAAAACAAAAAAGATTCTAATATAATTCATTATTACCCAAAGCGACTTACATTGCATTATACTATATATATGAGTATGTGTAATCCGGGGGATCCGGTTAGATGCTCTAACCACTGAGCTACAGGAAAGCTTGCTATTGAAAGCTTTTCATTTTTAGAATTTGAAAAAAATCTTTTTATAATTATCCAACAATTATGTTGCCAGCTCAACAACTCTAAACACAAAATCTGGCCTCTATATAACCATTAAAGAAAGTGTTTTTCAGAGTATGTTTTGAGAAACGTACAGGTCTTTGAATAAAGAACATGGTCACAGCTCCTACGATCGGAACATCACCAATCAAAGGTTCCAAAATGACCCTCATCATTCCCTGCAGCTGAAGAGCAGAAAAACAACAAGAGAAACAATCTTTCATTCATCAGTGAGATGTGCATCAGTTTAACTGTGTATTCAGACAGAGAGACTCACCTGGATTCCTTTCACACCTGCTTTGCAGAAATATCTCTTCACTTCCACATTAATCTCAGCGTTTCCCACATAACTGCCCAGAGGAAACATCAAAACACTATCAAGCATCATCACTTGTTCAACTTTAGTCAGTGTGTGTGTGTGACAACACTCAAAGTTCACTGCAAAGGGAAATATTCTTTTTAACTGAAATTGATTTTTAAAGACTACAATAAACAGCTAAAAGGAACTACAGCTCTCTTCTTCCTGGGTTAGTGATGTCATGACCCCAGAATCTGAATAAACTCCGCCCCTCCGTGTCAACTGGCTGATGTGTTACCTGATGTAAACATCAAGCAGAATTTGGCCTTTCACATTTTCTGTGTGAACTTTCACTCCGACCACTTTCATTGGCTGTAAAATGGAAAAGAGATTTAATTAATTATCAACTGTAACTCAACTGTAACTGTGACGTTTGCACACATTATCTCGCTATAAAAGTTCTAAAACTCTAAACTATAGTAATAATAATCGAATGTAACAGGTGTATCATTTATATGATACAAAAATGCATCAAACATTACAAAAATATTTTTTTCAGTCACACCGTTTTATTAAATAAAATCAGAACATCAACATGTAGTTAAATTTCTCAAGAAAACAAAAATGAACGACTCATTCTAACAAGTTTCAGTAGCAATGATGATGTACTGTAATAGATCAGTGTGTTTCACTGGGTAACAGTGTGGATCTGTGTTTAAGTGTGAGGAATACTGTAATAGATCAGTGTGTTTCACTGGGTAACAGTGTGGATCCGTGTTTAAGTGTGTGGAATACTGTAATAGATCAGTGTGTTTCACTGGGTAACAGTGTGGAT
>JAZGTJ010000649.1:0-89601 GCA_036877575.1 Botia almorhae | reverse complement strand
TGAGACCAGACAAAGTGTACAGGGTAAGTATGTGTTGTTTGTTCTTTGTTTATAATACCTTATAGATATTATACTGTATGTAATAGCTTTTATGCCAACCAAACAGCCTGTGATCAATTGACCCAATAATATTGCTTCACTTAAAGGCAGGGTGGGCTATTTTTTCAGAAACATGTTTTATTACGCTGGTTGAAAGTCACTTCACATCATGATAGCAATCACTAAGCGGTCTAAACAGTACCATAAAATGTTCATCCAATCATTGCATTCGGTCCGAATGCAGCTATAGGATGCCCTGCTCGCCTGTCAAACTGTGTATGCGTTCATGTGTTGGAAGAGGTGTGACTATGTGAAAGCTAGCTTTCTATTGCTAGCCCCTCTTAAAATGCCTACAATACCTTCAATGGTTAAGTTGTGTAATGAAGGGATATGGACAGAGTCTCTGTATAACTCAGTTTTAGTTGTAAAAACGATGTCATATTTTTTGTTTTTCAAAGTGGCTCTATTGGAGCTTGGATACTTTAAAGGCCAGATCTCAGGCCTAACTAGAGACCTTCCTCTTAACATACTGGACAACATCTCAAACCTTCTGACTGAAGTGCAAAAACCGATTTCAGAGACGTCTCCAATTATAGAGCAGTCCGGTAAACTGAGGTACTTTATCTACTCTGACAAAGATCATTATACAGCATATAAATGTTTATAAAATAATTATAGTTAAAGCCAAGTCTAAATAAAGTCTATGATGGATATAATTCACCATCTCGCATTCAAAGTGAGGAATACTCATTTGTTTCACGTACAGCCGAATTGTTGGCTTGGTTCTGAGCTGCGTTATTTTGCTGGTGGTGATCTGTAATTTTCTGGGTCTGCTGATGGGGGCAGTTGGTCTGAATCCTCACAATGACCCCACCGAACGTTCCTGCACATCTAACTGCGGAGGAATGTTCTTCATGGTGTAAGTACAATCTGCCCCCGCTGATCTGCGTTTACGTCATACAAATACTGTCGTTGTATTGCGTTCTTCATGATATACAATCCAAATATGTCAATGTAGCCACAATTGTTTTCTCCTGTGTCACTCTAGAGGAGTAGGTGTCAGCTTCCTGGTTTCCTGGATCTTTATGATTGTGGTGGTGGTGCTTTTTATAGCAGGCGGGAATAGTTACACCCTTATTTGTGAACATTGGCAGAGCCGGGAGCTCATCCAGGTATTTCCAGACTCACTGTGTTTTATCGCCTTACTTTGATATGTTGCCAAGTTATTTAACAGTAAAACGTACATTTTAGTGTAACCTTGCTGGTTTGATGGTATACTATCATATGCTAAAGTGACAGCTTGTGTGTGTTTGTCAGATTGTTGACACAGAATTCAGTCCATTAACTCAGCTGACTGGTAATCTGAATTTGAAAACAAACCTGACAATTGGGGATTTGTACAGGTAAGTCATGCTAGGCTGCAATACTAATGGTTGTTTAAATAAACATTTTAATTATTTGTCCAATATAAATCAAATGTCAATTCCTTTTTTAGGGATTGTCAAATGAATAAACCTTTATGGACCACACTGCAATTAAATGAGATCATTGACCTAAATAGTATATTAAATATTTCAAGGGTAAGACATTTTTATCCCACATGCTAAGAATAATAAGCCTGATTTATTTTCCACCTGCCGGACACTAACTGGCTGATTCTCTCAACAGTACACAGGGCAGATCTATAAGTCCTTTGAAGACGCACAAATCAGCATAGCAAACATCACAATCCTCAGTTCAGACACAAAATCCCAGCTACGCAATTTCTCTGACAGCGCCAGCAGCATGAACTTTACCAGAATCACACAGCAGGTGCATTGTACAGCTTTTTTAGTAAAACCAAATCCAATCTAATTTAATTTAATAAAACAGAACTTGTACTTCATTTTACAAGGCGTTCTTCCTTAACAGACTGCTAACACATTTATTCTTTCGTATTTCAGATCAACGATGTTTCCCAGACTAATCTGAGCTCATCTGCAGATAAATTGGATGACCTCGCTTCCAAACAGGCGAGTAATGCAGTGGGATGTTCTCAAGCTCTTGTAAGTGTGATCACGGCGCATCATTTACGCTTACTTGTGTATTTCAGACCGACTCAAATATCAGAGATCAGCTACGTGCGGAAGCCAAAGATCTGCGAAACATCCAGGCTGCAATTACCTACACCATCATGCCTTTGCTGGTGTGTAACATCACAAAAGATCATATCCAGAAACTGAATTCCAACTAATTGTAATATTACTATTCAAGGAATGAATACTAACCAAAAGTTGTCTAGATGGATATAGACATGTTTGTTTTTAGCACTCCTCTAGTTTGCACGAGTTGCTTTAATTTGGTTTGACATATTTTATGTTCTCCTTAATAGCTTGAACTGAACTCCACCATTAAGAACATCAGTGGAACGACATCACAAATCAATGTAAGTAAATACTGGACTGGTTTTATACTGGTTTTATAGACCAGAGAGCATCCGCAACTTATGTCATATAAAGTTCTTTATGTTGTCTTCTGCCTGGCTTGCATGCACTTTTAATAATGCACATTAAGCAGTGAAGTTATATTTGGTTCATGTTTAATAAGGATAAAATGTGTTCCACAGAAAAAAGTTAGTCATATGTTTTTGAAACACAAGTAAATTATGACCGTAATTTTATTTTCAGGTGAGCTGTCCTTTAAACGGAACATGCATCACTATTTTAAATAAATAAAAAGTACAGGATGTAGATTTACTCACTTTACTGGTTTCTTGTTTTAGGGAACTGTGGAGAATGTTCTTCAAAAAGTTGCTAATGCTCAGGACATCCTGAACTACAACATATCACAAATAGTGAAAACTGTGAGTGTCACTGTATGAAGGATGTATTACAATAATGCACTATATACTGTATATATATAATGCACTGTATATATATATATATATATATATATATATATATATATAGTCATGTTTATTTAATAATAATAGCAGTTGTTCCTCTTGTTTTGCAGGGGAGTAGGGCATTCATAGACTGTCAACTGGAAATCTTTTTAACATACATTTCCTGGGCGAATCAAACGGTATATATTTCACTTCTCCTTTATATGTGTCTCTTCTTCTCGTTCAAAAATAGATAGACAGACAGATAGATAAAAAATACAGTTTTATCTGGTTTTATCTTTTCTAAAAATGTTTTTTTTAAATCTGCTTTGCAACAATGCAATATTGTGAAAAGGTTTTGTGTACAAATTTCAAATCGGTATAAACAATATTTTAGCTATATAAATATTTCGACTGTCAACTATCCCAATGATAAACAGACATGTTGCTGATGTCATTGTTGTGTTGTATGGTGTGTCAGGTTACAGGGCAGGTGGGCCGCTGTGGGCCTGCCGCTGCTGCAGTTGATAGAGCTGAGGGTCTGCTCTGTAACCACCTGCTGGCAGGTTTGGTAAGAACTGTTCAATCAATAACTAGCTCTACCAGTCACTTTTACCTTTTACACTGCAGATAGACTTTTAAACTCCCACTTTATCTAATTACACTTTCCCAATGGACTATTGGACATCAGCTGTGTGTAATGTTCTGTCTCTGTTACCAGAATGCCTTTTGGTTCAGTCTGGGCTGGTGTATGATATTCCTGATACCCAGCATTATTTTCTCTGTTAAACTGGCCAAGTTCTACCGCAGGATGAAGTCCACAGATGTTTTGGAGTAAGCATCTGTTTAGTGTTCAGATCAGAAACTAGTTTTGAAGTATTTTGGTAACATTTTAGTATGGGGACAAGTTGTCTATTGGCTTGCATATTGGCTGTTTATTAGTACTTGTAAAGCACATAATGATGTCTTATTCTGCATGACCATATTGTACATACCTTAATCCTACCTCATACCTACACTTAAACACTACAACTAAACACTATTAATACTCAGTAAATTTAGGAGTTTATTGATGCACAATTTATAATTAATGGTGAATACATTTCCTATACTAAAGTGCTACCAAATTTTGTTCTTAAAGTATATTGTATGTGTGTGAATTTTAGATGTTTATACTCTTAAGTGTATTGAGTACCTTTCCAGAAAGTGCACTCGAATTTCATTGTCTGTCCTATGCAAAAACACTACAGAAAAACTAATTTAATCTCATCTAAAATGAACACGCGAAAAGCGCCGCATAATTCATTTGGTGTAAGCTACAGAAGTTGGTGATGATAATAATCTATTCAAATAATTTTCTTTTGATTTTTTTTATTTGAAGGAACAAAGTTATGATGAATCCTTTTCCAAGGGCCCAGCTCAACCCTGAGTCAATATAAAACAAGACAACACTGTACATTGCATAAAGGTGACTGTAAAGACACACCTATATTTGAGAAACCCTAGAAATACATCACAAATGGATGAGCGTGCCGGAGTTCAAAATGTAATAAGACGCACCCATTGAGTAACTAAGCTCTCTACTTATATTTAGTTCAGATGATTCTTTGTCAAAAACGGTTAACTGTTACTACGGTCTCGTATTTTTTGTATTTTGTATACATGACGTGTGTGTCAAAGTTTTGGAAAGCACTTTACTGTCTTTACTGGCAAGAAAATTTATTTATACCATCTTTTCTGAAAGAAATATGAAGATGCCATTATAGACATACTACATATTACAGGTTAAAACACATTATTTTTTTTAAATATACATAAAAATCCAGATATTTGTTATAATGAATTCAATAAATAGACATTCAATCCATAACTGTGGAAATTGTGACTATTAACATTTTGTATTCGCCTGTTAAACATTTCTGTCTTTGATCTTTGTTTGTCATAAAGGTCCTCACACAACCATACTAAACCTGTTTGTTTGGTGTAAATAATTGTTTGCTATTGGCCGTCTGTTCAGACGACCCCTCTGGAAGCCCCTCCCCCAGAACGCCCTCTGTTCTTTACCTACAGCGGTGTGCTAGTCAGAGAGAACTGAACGAGTGGAGCGCTAGTATTGTGGAACAAACATTCCACACATATCTTTACCACTTAGACCACAAACAACAGCCTTTATTCAGTAGTCTGATACTTTGGGAGAAATGCTGTGTATTCAGAATGTAATGCAATACAATGGCTTTTAAAAGCATTAGTGTCATAAAACATGAGAAAGGTTCTCTTTTAAAAGTGTTCCAGCTCATTGCTTGATAGTAGGACATTTGGATCAAAACATACTGGGCAGTTACTGTTAAAAAAAGTGAATCTTAACCTCATAAAAATGCTATATGTATGAAAAATGTGCTTTGAAAATAACAGGCCCTTTGAATGTTTTTGACACAGTACAGTCTTTTCTATACAACTGAAGATACAATAAAATATGAATGTCAAAAGGTTAAAAACACAGTAAATACCATAATATGCTCAGCAGTAAATCTGTATGTTTTATTAGAAGGAACACAACTCAGGTTTAATGTCAAAGGGGCTGTTTACTGACAAACTAATACTGACACAGAAGACAAGAGTCACTGAGTACTATCAATCCTTTACTTTTTTAATTTAAAACAAACACAATTGAATACAGTATGTCATTTTAGAGTCTTTAGCGACTTTAACTCTACAAGGCAGTCAAATAAAATTTCAAATACATTTTAGATATGTTATTGATAAACACTTATGGGTATTAAAATGTGTGTAACTTTAGGTTAGGAGTTTAAGGTCTCCAAATACAATTAGCTAAGCCGGACGAACACAAGCCATTCCAGTGTGTTTTAGTTTGAAGGTGGTCACCAATTTACTGCATTATAGAATTGAGTTAAATTGAATTTAAAGCAGCGCTGTGAATGCTGCTGCTTAGCCCGGTAGGAATGCAGTGGGTGGGGCTGTACAGGTCTAGTGATTTTATAAAGCTTTGTGCCGACAACACACAAGCCTGCGTTGGGAGCACTGAATTCCCCTCTCTGACCGCACACTCATAAGGTATTTCGGTACGAATAATGGTCAATGTCAGTGAGGGAACTGAGTGAACAGAAATGGTTCACTTTTTAAAAAGTGCTTCTCATTTAATTGTAGAACTGAGCCAAAAACGGATCAAAACATCTTGTGGGCAACAACTAAATAGCATAAGCACATGAGTCACAATTACATTTTTACAATGTTAAAAACCCTGTAATAGCACTAAATCAAAAACATGCAAATACGGGGCAATTCTTAAAAGATACCTGTAAAGCATTTAACATGTATATCCTCAAATGACCAAGTCTAAATTATCTAATGCATTAGCATGCATGTTATGGTATATATTACTGTGAATCACCTCATTGTATTAATAACTAATGCAAATATTGGCTGTGATACATCTTCCCCATGTGACTTAAAATAATTACACCAACATGGCACACCAACATTGACAAAAACAAACAAACTGTAGTGTCAATAGAAAACCTCAACAGAAGCAGAAACGTGGTGCCAAGGGTTTATCAAATAAATTATTAAACATGAAACGTGAACAAAAAACTGTTTTGCTGCTAATGTTTAGTCACCGTTATCTTTGCAATATAATCAGGGTGATGACAAATCTTCATGTGACGGTTCATAAAAAGCACATGTCTAAATTTTAGGCAAATGAAATACTAGCAAAGAGGAAAAATGAAAAACAGACCTGTCCATATGCCAAACGCGTCACAAGATGAAATGCAATCCACCAAAAAAAGGTTAAAAACAATTTTACAAGCAAAAAGCTTATATATTGCATTTAATATTTTGAATAATTAATGCATTGCTGTTATGACTTTACATGTTTAATTGTTAATGAAATATCATCTGATCCAGATAAGATCCGTAATTCTGTTCAGTAAACATGCACATTAAATAATACTTTAAAAATAAACCAGGAAATGACTATCGAATAGCATTCTGTGTGTATGGGAAGTGCATATGTATTTGTAAATGGGAAGGTCAAATCAAACTGTCATTTGGGGTCCGGTGGAAGCCCTTTATTTAGTTTCCTCATGGTTCTGCTCAGAACCAACCTTGGACAGTCCCTTTGCCTGACGTGGAGGGGTCGGAGGAGGGTGGGTGGGAGACTGGAGAATATCTGCATACCTCTGGCTAGGTTTGGTCTCCCTTTGGAGAACTTTTTTGAGCAGTGGTTTCAAAAGGCCGATGGTGACCTGGCTGCCATGAGCCTCAAAAGGTCCCAAATCCTGTGTGGAAGGCGGCAGGTTTTTCAATACGATATTGAGTATGCTAGTAACACTCATGTCCCCTGGGCACAGAGTCCACAACAGGTCCAAATATGGGTCTAGGTCCCTATGCTGGGACACCTCACCTAGCAGAGTGCTAAATATCTCTTTGTTTAGAAGCGGGCTCTGCTGGCAGAACCTCTCGGCTACTTGTGTAACACGCTCCCATTGACCCTGTTCCATGAGAATTCGCAAAGCTTGCATTATTGCGTTGGGGCGCTGACTGCACAACAGTAGTTCCACTTCCAGGTGCCAGTAGGCCCCTGTCCATGGGAGCACTGTTAAAGCCCGTTTGTAGAGCGGCAAGCTCTCAGGGCCCTCTTTTACACCATAACTCCAGGAAGTGGTGGAAGAAGTCCCAATCTGCTGTTGGGCCAGATCCAGAAACCTGGGCAGCCAGCTGGGCTGGAATTTGAGAATGGACTGGCACAAAAGCTCAAAGACAGGAAGTATGTTAACTGTAGTGTTTTTTTGTTGGCCGTTGCAGTGAGCAACATTTGGTGTTTGCTGGACAGGGCTGAGGATGATCTTCCATAATTCAGCAGGGGCTTTAGAAGATAACGATCCCTCACCGTTGCACCTCAGCTGCAGTGCAGCTTTTGTGGCGTTCCAGGACTCCGTAGGAAAAAGTTGGAAGATGCTGTTCAGGTACTGAAGGTTTTCTCTGTCGATTTCAGCACTTAGCAGCCTGCAAATTTCCTGCTGCACCAGGTTTTGACAGAAGTTCTCTAGATCCTTCTCAGAGGCCTTCACCATTGATGTTTTCATATCCTCCAGCCAAACAAGACCCCTAAGCTCTGACTCGAGTGAGCTCATCAGTCTTTCTTGACCCGAGGAATTTTTCTCAGCGGTTTTGCTCTTCTGGTTGCTGAGGTAATCTCTGAGGATGGCAGCCAGCGAGATAGGAGCCTGAAACATCCCCCCATTTTTCAATTTCTCCACTGTGAGCTGGGTGCTACTAAGACTTCTTTGCTGATAATATTTACATGCCTCCTCAAACACGGCCTCAACCAAGAGTGAACGGGAGTCAATGGCTCCCGAATGTGTTGGCGATGGCCTTGGTTTAGCATCTGGTTCTCTTCGTGTAACTACAAATAACCCTGTTTCTGACAGCATTTGTGGAGACTGACTGTCCAAGGAGTTCACAAACAGAAGACCCTCCTTTTTCAAACTTATTCGCTCTAATTCCACACCACATTTAGTGTCAATCAAAAAGAGGGTTCTGCCTACTGTTAGTGCCAGTGTTTCATCATATATTTTTAGGCTATTTTGAGTTCCACTAGTGCTTAGGCAATTGTCAGGCAATTTGTAGATGTTCCACAGGCTGCCGCCTCTATTCATAATGCACACCCATCCACTGCCAAGAAGAAGCAGAAGATCTCCACATCCAGCTGGTGAGAATCCGCATATATCAGGAGGATTTATGGTAGACAGAAGGCCAACGCAGTCTGTAACTAATCTCTTGAAGTCAGATTCCTTACTTGAACTTTTTAATAGAGGGGAACCACTACAGGTAGTGTGGATTTTAAAAGTGTCATGTTCAGGGGACCAAGCTAGAAACACTTTGGAAATAATGATGGGAGAGTTATGTTCGATTAGGTCCGGCAAAAGGTACACCAAATCCCCAGAGCCTACGACCCTGTATCGCGGATTATTGTGTAACGCAATTCTCACACTCCCCAAACTGACACCTCCATCATGTAATTCTATAGTCCTTTTGCAGATACAGAACTTGAAGTTGCTGCAGGCAGTACCAAAACTCTCTGACGGAGGTCTCTCCTCACACCATATAATGAAATTCTGGCACATGCACACTGACACCACTTTTGCTGTGGGGCTGTTGCAAAGATCCACAGTCTGCAAAAAATCCCATCCTGATCTGCACTTCATGAATTTCCAGAATTCTGCTTTTCCATTCTCAAAAATGACTCCGAGGACACAGGTACCCTCTTCTGCTTTGCTTTGTGCGAGATAAACCACATCCACTATGGTGACGTCGCGCGTCAGTTCTAGATCAGCGTAACTGTGGTTTTGTATAAGATGGGGTCTCTGATATTTGTCATATGTCATAAGACCACGCCTGGGCTGTCGCACAATGACATGAATGTGACGTCCATCTGGACTCAGACGGACATCAGACAGGCAGTTTTGAGAGGAGATGTTGGCGTACGCCTGCTTTAAAAACTCTTTTAAATCCTTTCCTTTCGTGAAATCACCGAAGTCGGTCACTTGTTCCAATGCAAGTCGCGTCATGCTGGACGAAATATAGGTCGATCTGGAATAGGAAGCACACGATACGAGTTAAAATACTTTCAGTTTGGATCACTTATCGTCCACGGTATCCCTGAAACGCGTCCAGCGCTCATCTCACGTATTGACTCCATGATCGCGAGTGTTACAACTTATATCCTGCAAAATTTAGGAAATAAACGTTATTTCACTGGCGCTGACTCTCTCCTACTCCTCCTGACATCACGAGTTTGTTAATTTCCGGACACTGTAGTTGTCGTTCAAAACCCAGCGAGTCGCCTATCTAGACAGCATTTTTGGACAGCAATGCTTGCGCATTCAAGTGCTGTCTAGGTAGGGAGCTCACCGAGTTTTTAAACACACCCTACGCAATGTTTCTTTACTCTGCAAAAGGGAGGAGTTTAAAATCTCACGCTGCTCTCTCGCGTAATCTATCTGTTTTTATACTTTCATACTCCTGCGTGTTTAAAATGAGAGTGACATCTAACAATCTGTACGATCATTTTCATTATGCAGAAAAAGTTGATTTTAGATTTATTTTATGCTAATGTTCAAAGGTTTGGAGATACAGTGTAATATCAACTGAAATTTCAATCTGAAATTTCGTTTATGGGCATTTTATAATTTGTTATGATTTTACGTCACATGCTTGACGCAAGTCGGAACTTAGGTCGGCGCATGATCGCACATCCTTCAATTCCCGCGAACGTTTCGTAAAGGTTGTAAGTTTTCATAATACATTACAGTTTGCTAGTTGTTTGCTTTCTGCCATTATTATTTATTTTATTATTTATTTTCTATGTTTTTCTTATCTATCAACTGCGTTTAATAGCATTTATCAACAAACCAGTATCAACAAACATTAGCCGATGAACACAAAGGCTGTTTATGGTTATTTATTAACACCAATGACATGCGCACATCCTCTGTATATGTTGCTAAGCAATTGAAAGCAAGCACGCAATGTTTAAAAATAAAGTCTTATTAAAAATCTCTTGGTTTACCTTGTGACGTCTTGTGTTGACTCCCTGCCTTGTGATGAGCAGGACAAAGAGGGCTGCAAATATGGGGGATGAAGATGATACAGGTGGTGGGTCCTCAGCTGTTAGTGAGGAAGATGATGATTCAGCACACAGGAGGTCAGGAGCAAATACAGGGACCGTATCAATTCTGTCCAACGTGAGTACTAGACGTTTCCTCAGCATGACTGTGTGACTGATTTGCTCTATAATGAAAGTATATTAGTAGGAACTTTTGAAAAGGGCTGTTATTTTTCTCCACAGAAACTCACGATTACACGTTTTAGAAGAGGCTAACAGACTGTTTGCTAGTGGTAATATATACACTTCATGTCCTCACACTTATAAATTAAGTGCAGTGGTTGGATGAATGATTTGCCACACCTCCTAAAAACAAACACAGGCGTCACAAACATGTACTGTATATGTATGTTGTTTTTATATATTTTCCTGTGCATCTTTTCTGGTTGGGTTGTGATGGTGTTTCTCAGCTGTCAGTTATTCAGGCTCATGAAGCAGCGCTGGATGCTCAGCTGCTGGTACTTGCCACTGATCTGGGGAAGGAGAAGGCCAGTCAGCTGCATGCTGAAGGCTCTGCATTTGACCACAGTGCATTTTCAGCGCATTTGGTATGGTATTAACCTTTAACAGATTTGATATACTGACTCAAGAAAATAAAACAAACCTTGTGCACATTGACCCTTTGAATGCAATATTTGTGAAATGTGCCGTGATTATAAATCAGAATATGAATGATGTAACACTTTCGAGATTGTTCATTATCTCATCTGCTGCCTGTGGCTTAGAATAGCTACAGGCCTGTAGCAACATCTGTTTTGCATTGTTTTTGTTTCATACGCATTCATATTGTGTCTGTGAATGATTATGTAGATAGGGAGGTCATATAGAGCGCTAGTATCCATGTGCTGTTGCAGTCCATATGCACAGATTGGTTCAAGCTTGGATTAACTGCCCTGTAGTTTGATCCCGCAGACATCTGAAGCCTTTTGGAAGGATCTGGCTTGTGTTAGACCATAATCATCCCACTTCTGTGTGAGTAGCCCTCACTGCAGGACGCTGTTGTGCTGAAAGTCTGTTCTCAGGTCAGTGGCTAGTGTTATTTATAATTATTAATAGTGCTAGTATATTAATATCTGTAGATGTGTCTGTAGAATTGTTATCTGCTGGTTTATGTTATAAATGTACTACGTTAACCAGGGTGGCTACTGTTATACGCAAAGAAGGGAAAGAGCTGTCAGCATTTAATCCTGCCAAGAGGATATACTTGGTATTGAAAACTTGTTATTCAAATTGATAAAAAAACATCTGTTTGGGTCAGTGTGGTGACCCAGTTTATATAGTTTATGACGTTTTATAGATCTTCAAATGTTTGTCATTTTTCTGCAATGTATAGTAGTTAGTAGAAGTATGTTTTAAACAGTTAAATAGAATTGCTTTAAGGGCACAGCTACATCTTTTTATAATGCCAAAATTAAATTAAATTTGCTTAAAATACAATTTGCCTTTAGTTTTAGGGGTAAATATTTACTGACAGCTTGCAATTTTCAACGATCTTTAGCTTTCAATATAGTATTTTTTGTGGAGCAAAAAGAAAATTTATTTAGTATTAATTCCAGTTAATAAATGGTGTATTAATTAAGCTCATACATGCACATAAAAGCTGTAGCAGCATATATAAATGTCCTTAATTTTGGGAAATCCTCCCATTTCTCTCAATGTCCTATTTCGGTTGGATGGCTGCATCACTTTATCTCCACTTCATTTGATACTGAGCCGTGCGTCCTCCAGCCTGCAGCTGTTGCTCAGTTAAACCTAAAGATGTTCTACTTCATTTTCTGCTTCTTTTTCTGGCTTTGTATTTTCTCTCCTCCCTCTGTATGACGGTCGCTCTTGGTAACAGCGGCTTTCTACCCCCTTACTGTGCTGCACGACTGCCGAACCGAAGAAGAGAAAAAATGTGAAGACACCCTTGTTGCTTCCATGAACTGTGTTATTTATATAGTCGCATTGTTATGTAATAGAACGAGAGCATGTATGTCACAGAGATACCCTGGGCGTTACAGTAGACGAGACTTATTCATACACGCGAGGGTATCCGCGCATGGCATGCACGGGTGCGCTCACGCGCTCGCACTCTGCCTGGATTGATCAGTGATGCTGTGTCTCTATAGTGGCGATGCAATTCTGGAAAGACTATTTTTGCAAGCCTTGTAGTGCCTCTGTTACATCTCCTCAGGAGGACATGGCATACAGGATGGGAAACTGCATCGGAGTCGCACGCAGCCAGGTAACGCGGCTTTGAGCTGCATGTAAGATATCGCAGATAGAATGGTACAAAGAATTGACTGAAGGAGAGACGCAGTGGGAGGCAAGAGATCTCTGGCAGTCTGTGCAGACAGAAGGGGGATGAGGGGCAGTATTTGTGTTGGAATGGGCTGACGTCATGGGGACATGAAAGAAAAGAGAAGAAGAAGCGTGTTTTTGGCAGCCTCTCCTTTACTGGCCTGTAGTGGTCAGTGCTCAAGAGATGAAGAGAGGAATGGAAGGAAAAAGGAGTGGGAGGGGCAAGAGACATCTGTACAAGATCTGTACAGTGTATTTAGGGGGAAAAATGAGGCCAGCAGATAGTATTTTAGGCTGGATAGCAACAGGCAAAGGAAATCTGATTCAGTTTATTTCAGTTCTATTTTTAAATATTATGAATTATCCCTACATAAAATCAACCTTAGTTGTTTTGAGAAAAAGCTCTCTTAATGCTTTATTCATATTTAATATCCCTTTTAACATACTGATCTTGCGCTACAATCATTCTACAGTGTATGCGGTCTCTGCACTGTGTTAGTACACACTATATATCCGTTTATGTTGTGTTTAGCATATCAAAAGGTGACTAGAAAATAATTGTTTACTGTATAAGGCAAATTTATGTTCGTGAGAGTGCGTGATATGTACTGATGGTAATATAATGGATGAATGTGGTTACTGTGTAATGTATTGTATTATTTTGTGACAGGAAACAATAAATAGAAAAAAATTGTCCATTAAGTGGCCACCAAAATCTTTCATGTAGACTCATATTTTGTTTAAAGTACATGTGCAACTGTTTGTGGGCCTGTTGACAGGATTATGACACTGTGTTTGTTTACAAGTGTTACTAAGAGCCTGTACAGTCCAGCTGACTGTGTCACCTCTGTCCCGTTAGAATCATTATACAGCCCCTCACCCCCTCCCTGTCAACCTACTGCCTTACCCCCATCCAGCTCAGAGCCCTGTGGATAGAGTAACTCGGTGTGTCATTCGCCTCAGGAGGGGAGAGGTTTGTTTGCTGTGGTTTTGCTGTAGGAACACGAACTAAAGCTCTACATTAATCGTAACACGGTGGACTTGGATCTATGTATTTCTTATGCCTCTGTGACTGAGTTAGGTGAGTGTGTGCAGAGTGTTGATTTCACTTTATACATATTTACACAATGACCTACACTAAGGAAGTTTTTTTACTGCTTTGTCATGGCGTATTGTAGTGCACAATGACCTACACTAATTTAAATTAAGTTTTTTACTGCTGTGTCATGGCGTATTGTAGTGAAGTCAGTCAACTTTTGAGATTTATTGTCAGTTAGCAAAGACTGTATTTTAGCAGTTATGTAAGTTGTGTAGTGGTAAAAGGAAAAAATAGCCTGTCATAATTTAACACATAAATTAATTCTGTATATACTTTTGGAAACACGCAAAAACGTGCCGCACTAAATACTGTTCACTTTCAGAACATACGTTATCTCTCAGTAGTCCAGGAATAGATGAGGATGAGTTCCTGTTCTGCATGAGGGATGTTTCCATGTCACCAGTTATATAAAAAACATTTCATGCTTTCATGTGATTTCAGACATAATGAAGTTAATCACGTTTAACTATTTTTTTTTTGAAAAGTCAACATTGTAACAGTAATATGAGATATTTCATGTATGCAAACACAGTAAGGTGAGAGATTTGGAGAACAAATTTTTGGGGTCTGGTCCTAGACTTGTTCTGACTCTTATCATGTTGGCTTACATGCAAGAATCGGGCACAAAATACACACACGTATAGGACTGGAATTACACCGAGTTCCCTCAAATAGCACAGATGGACGTACTCAAAGCATTGCTGTCATTTGAAAACTGTCTTGTTTAACATAAACACAATTTATTGATTGTTTCTCTAGAGAGCTTGTCCAAATGTAGTTTTATGAGACTAATAATCTAAACTTTACTCTTGTCATTGTATAGACTTTTCTAAGACACACTGCAGTTTGTTTTGAAGGGAAACTGATGCACATGACTCCCGGCTGGACGGGAAGACTTAAATAACGTGCGTCAGACAGCGTCTATTTATAACAAGTTTCATATTCAGGTTGGGACTAAAATGTACAGCAGGCGGTAATCACCCAGCTAAGTCACATGGGCACAGAAACGGTTCAGTTGCATAGAAGTTTCCTGACCCATATAGCATAGTTTGTTTTTAATTGGTTAACGGAGTAGTTCAGTGTTTTGGAGACACAATATTGATGATGATGTCATAGGGTCATGTCTTTCTCCACGTGAATTTTCTGAAATAATGTTATCCACAAAACAGCAGAAATATATGGAGTGCTCCCTCCAGCTCTGTCTACACCAGCATACATGTTTGCTGGCATGACAATTATAGGTTTAATCTCCTGCCCCAACACAATGTGGCAAATTCACAGCACAATGTGCACAGAGATGTGCTGAACAGATATTTAAAATCACACTGAAACGATAATAGATCTTGAGTTGTTAATATTGAATTAAAAATTACGTTGAACGCTTGAAATTGCACTATGATTGTTTACAGCAGGGGGCGACAGAGAACAGCAACGTTTTACCCATAGTCACAATCTGTCAAATGATAAGATTACTGCACCAGATTAACCTACTGACACAGCTAATGGATTAAAGACAGACTCCTAGACTGTTCATCTCTCCAAGTTCAATTTTAAATTCAGTCCGATACACCATCTACCTGAGCCTATCTGTTTATCCTCGCTGGTGAGATACTGTCAGTTCTATATGAATGCATCTTATTTTCTGTTGTTGACTAGTATTTTTAAATGTAAACTCTTGTAAACTCTTTGAATTCTCACGCAGCTCTAAATGGAGGGTTAGACAGATGGAATCATGCGGGTTTATCAGAGCGTGTTGTAGTTGTAATTGTTTGTGGGGGCGGCGACATGGCTGATGTGCCTGTGTCGCATTGAAAATTGACTCCTTGTGAGATTACGACTCCCCTGCTTCTGATTGGTTCATACATTGGGGATGCTGCTTCCTGATCGGTCTTTATCTGTAACCCCCAGACCATATAGGGAAAAAAACAGGGGAGTCAGATTTTGATACTACACCAGGCACTTTCTGCTGGCTAGGGATCAGCAGTGTGTGCAAAATCCTCCAGGATACTGAATTATAGGCTCTGACCACATGTCTGTTAGTCCCCTCTAGAAGAGCTTTCTCATAGGTTAATAAGACACTAACTTTTCTGCAGTGAGCATCTTGAGTGAGCACGTGAAAATAATTACTGTCAGCTACACAGACCTTTTGAGGGAAGATTTCCAGTTGTGAGGTCCAAATATGAGTGAAGGATATGGAAGATTTGCCGACATGTACTTTGAATTGTTGTATAAAATAAACAGATGATTACTAAAAGCAGTTAACAAGAGATTTAGTTAAGCGAATGCTTTAATATTTGGCACCACAGCCTCCAACTAAAACTACAGTCACAAATACACAATATCTTTCAATGTCTTTTCAGATTCTCTTTTATGTAAATGTCATGTATTTTTTTTTACCTTTATGCATTTATGTAATTTGCTTACATGCTAATTGTTTGCACCTGTTCATTATTTAACAAATTATTAAACGCAGCGGAATGTACAGTATATAATACTGTTTAAACTTAAGAGAATTATGTTACATTTGTTATATTTCGTGAAAATGACCTGAGGGTGTCCACTTTCCCCTATTTGGTTTTGTTTTAGATCTGTTTCTGTAAGGTTGAAAGTTTTAAACGGGCTGTCAGATTCGTTCAGGCCTTCACTTGACGGTTCTGTAAATAATATCACATGATCAACTGTGTTGATATTCAGTACAGCAACACGTTTAAAGTGTTTAAGCTCAGAATTAAGAAGCTGTTTAACTGGACAGCAGCTCTGCACTTTGTTCTGCTTACACCAGAGCCTCTTAATCTCAACACATGACACATACTTACATATTTCACTCCCGGTTTCACCCGAAACTCAGCGTTTTTCTGCGTGTCTGCCGCAGAAATAGTGTTTGTAGTTTCTTGATGGTGTGCTTTCCGCTGTCTGGTCCCTCAGCCTGCCAGAGGTGATCTGTGTTGGGTTCCATTGGCGGTCTGATGTGAAGGGGTCACCTGCCAACCCCGCTCAAAAAGATGGGGAATGAGAACAGCACAGCAGAGCTGCCGGTAAGAGGGTTTTTGTTGGGACCTGCGGAATAGCTCAATGTTCCATATTAGTGGAGGGGGTTCGTTCTACCTAACATGCTTAAATTACTGCCACGCTTTTGTGGCAATTATTAGTTACTGTTTGGGGCTGTTATGACTTTGGTGACATCTGTTAGCATTCCCACACTGACTGTTGTACTGCGTGTGAAAAGCTGTATTTGAGATAACGGCACAGAGATTTTTACCTTTTATAGCTGTTTTCACTGTGCTGTCCAAAATTCTGACTGAATTTAACACTTTAAAAGAGCACAGATGAGGTTTCAAAAACAGTTCACTGTTTCACTGGTTAAAAAAGCTGTGTGACAAAAACAGGGTTAATGTCTGGAACAGGCTGAAATTTAAGTCATTATCTGCCTAACGTGAAATTCAGGGATTATCCCAATAGGATCAACCATTTCTGCTCTGCTTTCCTCACAGATGGCGCTAGTCATCTCAGTTAGCTCTTAGAATGAATTGTCAGTGTTTTTGGTATGCTAACAACAACAACAACAACAGTACTGCAGACGGTCTGTAGCGTATTTGGACTTAACTTGTGCTCTTCAGGGAACTTTTACTCTCACCAAAACTGTCGCATTTTGTGTTGCACCTATTTGTCTCTGCCACAGGAGGGCGCTCCAGACAGTGTGGTGCTATTTCCTCCAGAAGGAACACAGTTTGATTCGTTGTCTGAGGTATGGAGGGCTAGTGCATGTGTGTGTGGTTTTACTGTAAGCGCATGGTTTTGCTGCAGTAACTTCTACTCAGAAGTCGGCACACGATGACAGCTGAATTTTTAGTGGGACTCTTTTGCTGCAAATTGGTCGAGTGTTTTGTGTAATAGTTTAAAGCTGCAATCCTTAACTTTTGCCTTGTTGATGAGTGTTCAACACGATTATTTCATCACGATTCCTAACATTTGTGCAATTTTTGTGTTTTTCTGTTTGAATCACAACTTGCAGGTTACTTTACATACTTTTCATTACGTATGTTGAAGTCAAATGAAACTAAACTGACATTTTCTTGGGAAATCGGACCCAACAGCTCTAAATATAAATGTATTATTGTAAACATATTGTTGCAAAATGTGTTAAACGCTAAACTGTCATTTAGTTGATCAATAACAGATTTTTGTATTTTTTTTAACTCAAGTTACAGATTGCAGCTTTAACAAATGAGAAATCTGAGCTCTGTGGAAACAAATGTATGCTAGCAATACAATGCTTAGCTAACTGTAAGTTTATGGGTTTATAACTGGGGACCAGGGGGGCATGAAACAAATCTTTAAGCCTGTTATCTATTTGGAACATGAACTTTAAAGGTATGTTTTTAGCCTGGAAAAACTTCACAAGTATGTGTATAACACGAGTCCCCCTGTGGACTGCTTCGGGATTAACCTTTGGCCCATTTCCCAGAATTCACCTGCAGCCCTCGATTCCACAGCAGGAAGTCACAGAACAGCAGCAGATACAGAAGGTATCTAGGGAGGGAGGGGCTAAGAGGGAGCTGGGGGAGGGATCAAAGGACAGAAGCGTCACGCTGAAAGAGTTCAGCCTGAGAGGAGAGAGGAGGGATCACTACTCAAGTTGCCAGTGAGTGTCCTAGGGTGAGTCTTTGTACTAGTGACTCTAGAGGAGCGTGCTGTGCAGATACACACTTCCTGGGACTAGGAGAGTTCTCTGATTGCCCTCAGAAGGGCACGGATCTATAGCAGCAGAGGGGAGCTGAGTCGGGAGTCTGGGGAGGAGATTAGAACACAGGCAGCATGTGTTGCAGCATGTTTGTGTCTTTGCCCGGCTGAACCAAAACACGCGTTTCTGCTCAGGATCTGTCAGGAGTGCTGCACTGCTGCAAATGTGTGTCTGTGTTCTTAGACAAGGTGAGTTAGTGATTGACTTTGTGGTTTCTTACTGCTGCAAGTGTGAGAAAAGTGAGTTTGAGTAGTTTTATTGCTTCTGTATATTTCCACAGAGTTCAAAATGGAAGATCTTGATTGTTATATTTGATCATTTAGGACATTAACCTTCATGGTCTGTTTGACACCAAGGGCATATTGATAGATCAATAAGTAAACTTTATGTTGATGTTTTGGGTTAACTTTTTGACTTTTTCTAATTTTTTTTTACTCTAATTTAATTAACTCTAAAGAATGACCGTGAGAAAGTTCTGTTTGCGTTTTTTTATGGACCCCATATATATACCATAAATTAATGTTTTCAAATTTTATATACAGACATTTAATTTAACTGTAAATTACTTTTTTGTTTTTTTAATATACATAATTAAAACAGTAAAGTCAACGGATTGCAGCAGAGCGTATAAGTTAATGTGTTCAAAATATTACAAACAATTTTGTTTGTTTATTTTATGACATGTTCACGTATTCCACAACTATGTGGAAGTCAGTTTAACTTGTCTTGGGTTTATAGAATTGCCATGGCAACCAGTAGCAGGATTCACAATGGTTAACTGCAGGGATTTACTGTAGTGGAGGACAATGTGGTCTGTTAAAGGGGCAGGGCAAAAGAAACCACATGGGGTCAGCTTTTTAAGACCACTCATCCTGCAGGTCAAAGGACAAAAGCAGACAGTGACCCTTTCTAAAAAAAGACAACAGTGATTTGAGGTTACCTTCCTTATTCTTCATGTCCTCTGTGTGCCGACCGTATCGCTCAGCAGAACTGAGAAAGGGAGGCTCTCTTCTTAAATCCTAAACCTACAGACATATGTAGTTCACAAAATGTGATTTACTGTACCTGGTGTGTGTTTTCTGAAGTTGTTTAGGGCTTTGGTTTACACGCTAAGCAGAAACAGGAAGCTGTGAAACTTGAAACCGACCATGAGAAACAAGATCATAGAATATTTATGAATAATATAGGGGTGAGAAAATGTGTTGTTACACAGGCCTCTATTAAATTAATGGGAATTCAAACATCACACTTTATATGAGCAAGATTTGAGTATTTTGCTCATGGCTTGAAATAAAATATTTTACATAAAGTACTGTAACACATTGTAAGCATTGTACACACTGTATTAAATCTGAAAGAAGATTTGTGTACAAAGAAGTTGACATGGCAAATGTACCAAATTTTCTTACATTCGATTAGTGAACTAGAAATCGTAAGTATTAAATCTTTACGTCATAATTTTGTTTTAAATGTCAAAACAGTTTATTTAGAAAGTCACAGATATAAAGTATTTTTACAGAAAGTCACAGATGTTCAGTGCGGTCTCTGACTTTTCGACCTTGTTAAAATGTCGCTTAAGTACAATATTAAGCATTATACGAAAAGGCCTTGTTCTTGTAGAGTGTGTAAACAGATCCTCAGGTTGATGGCTGGAATCCTGGAATCCTCCTGCAGATATTAGGTCTCAGCATTTGTTAGAGAGCAACGCAGGTGCTGAAAGAGAGTTAGGAATACAGCAGTACAGAATGTACAGAAAAGTACAGGGAAAGTTCTGGGGTAAATAGAACGGACCCCTTGGGTGATGTTTGTGCTCAGAAAAGCCTGGGAAAGTTGTGAATATCGGTACACAAATACACAAATGTCCTGAAGCTCAGTGTAGTTTTGTGTGACCTGTGTACAGCAACACATAACCTGAAGCACAGACGGGCATGCAGGTGTGTATGGAGTGTGTTTAATGTGTGTACTGTAGTCAAAGATGAGGAAAACAATGATCAGTGGATGTGGGATTTCTGCGTAATGCATCTTCTGTTCCCGAGAGCCTGAAACATGATCTGCTTTAACGGTACAAAGACTTGCCTGTGAATCGTACTGTTCATCAATGAGTGTGTTTGTGTTGAAGGAATACGAGTTTCACTTAGACTGTTCCTTATGCAAATGAAAGAAGGAAAAAATATTCGTGACTTGCTTGTGATGTCATTTTTATGTTTGATCCAGATTAAAGGTTTCAGAAGTAGTTTGGTTGTTGACATCTCTTGTTTTTCAGAATCATGCTTTTGGCATAATATATATATATATATGGTGCTGTAACTGCTTATGATTTATGCAGTTATGCAGTCTGCTTATGGTGCTGTACCCTTTAAAATATGGGTACAGTAATATGTGTACTCATTGTGAACTCATTGCCTATGACTCATTTTTAAAAGATGTGTTGCTCTTCCCATTTGTATTGGAGATGAAAAGGAACATCATCATTGTATTACTGCAGTCATTTATGCAGCGTGGGGACGGTTACAAACTGCTTCAGAATGTCAATTATATGTGTTTAAAGTGCTCTGTGCTCAGTGTCTATTTAGCTGAATAAAGCTCTTATGTCATTTGAAAAACAAATAGTAGTTAAATCTGTTAAATCAGTACAATCACGTCATTTAATCTAATATTTTGTTAGAAAAATAAGTGCATGAATTCTGTGGCATTTCTTTTTGACTTTCTGCATTTATGTCCACGTGTTTTTACATGTGTGTAAAGAGCAGATGCATGTTTCAACTGATCTTTAAGTCACGGTATGGCATGAGGAATTAATTGTTAAACATTGTTTTTAAAGATTTGTTTAAACATACTGAAGGCACAGTGACAAATGATCAGGTTGTGTAATCTAGAAAAGTTCAGTTTTTTATTGACATGATGGGTGTGGTTTCTCTCAGCTCAAATGTCAAAGCTTACACGTGCGCATATAGCACAATTATTATAATTTTGTAGGTATATATTAATTATTTTAAATTACAATCAAATCAAAACAAGTTAAAGACGTGTAAAGTGAACGGTTTTAGGTTTGTGCCGCTGGGTGATTTACAGTAACATGAAAATAAACTCTAATTAAAACCAGAGCTCACTGGCTCCAGTCTGCAGTCTAACAACTTTTATTGCCTTTCCCAGGCTGCAGTCCACACTGACAAGGTGAACCCAGTACAGGAGAAGTCTACTGGTGCAGAGAACGCATCTGTCCATACCGATTCAGCCACAGCGGAGCTCCTGGTGTCCGAGGAAGACAAGCAGCCAAAACAGGAAGAGGAAGATAAAGAAGAGCTTGAGTTTCCACATGACCTCCTGCCCAGCATAGACCTCAGCACAGAGCTCAATCTCACCTGGGGAACCTCACTTGGGTAAACATCAGTAATCGCTCTTCCTCTCTTGTTTGTATTCTCTCTTTCTACTACTGATGAAGCTGGTGGCTGTGTATTTGAACATGGTACCTGGTTTCCAGCTGGTCTAAGGTGGTCAATAGATGGTCCAAGCTAGTCTAAAGTTGGACTAGCTAGAAATTAGATTGTTCCAAAACAATCACCAGATTAAATTGGATTTTCAAGCAGAGTTGCTTATGCTGGTGTACAAAAGCGACATGCATTAGACTAACGCATACAATTTCCTTGAAAGACTCTTGCTGGGAAGCGTGCCTGCAGTCAGAGAGTTCGTTTAGGGGCAAGTTTCAACACGATTACTGGTTCTTTTTCACGTCTAATGTTTTGCGTGCATATGTCACGTAAAAATATTTAAACAATACATAAATAATTAAATGTTGCTTATCAAAATGTCTGCTGAACTGTTCTGTGGAACAGATAAAAACATGATAATATTTGTCCCTGTTGTAATTTCATATCAGTCTTGAAACTGAAAACCACAGACTTCATTGGACTCTGACACTTACTCAATTCTGTCACGGCTTACGGCTCTATTAGATTAGTTTCATAATCACAGCAAAACACTCAATTTGCCATTGTGCTTATTCTTGTCCTTGTACTCCGTCAGCTGGATAAACACAGAGTGAATTTCCATTAATGTCTGACTCATTTCTGTGGAAAATCTGACTGAACGGGCAATTGGCTGAACTACAGAAGAGTTGCAAACCTTGCCAGTTGTTAAGGTGGTATAGCACCACTGACGTATGTATTTTTCTATAAAGAGAAAGTACAAATAACAAAGAAAGTCCTTAATGTTTAATTCCCTAAATTATATTTATGTGTAGTCTATATTAGTTTTTAATTGCGGCAGTTTAAACAACAGCTGCGTTCAGCAAGAGTCTTGTAGACGAGCAATGCAAAGCAGTTATTGAAGCCCTTGGATAAGTGGAATGTCTTTAAATAGGAACAAACTACTTAAAGAATAACATTTTCTGGAGTATTGAGTACATAGTATGACCTGTAACTGTGAATACACATATACACGTATTTCCAACAGGAGGTTTGTGTGTAAAACAGAAACAAATTAGCGATAGGAATAAAAAAACTTAAAAGCCAGCACAATTTAGCATCTCAGGGAAATTTATTGCATTTTAGGGATGTTTTAATATTTTTACTGTAAAACAAGACACTATTAAACACTATAAAACAAAACAATACTGATTAAGAAATACATTTTATGCATTTGCTGCAAAGGTGTAACAATGTAACTTAAAATCCTCATTGGCATACAACACAAAGTACATTTCTAGGAATTATAGAGCATTTTTACGGTTATGCTGTGGACTTTTTACAAATTAAACTAATAATGCACAATTGTGAGTGGATGTAATGTTTGCACTTTGATGAATCCTCCTGGCATCTCAGGTTCCTTTAAAAGCTCTGTTAGACATGTAATCTTTTTTTTAAGGAAGTGCTCTTGGTTTATTGAATCTGTGTTAGGTGGCTCATGTTCTACTCATGGCTGTTTATTTGTGCATGTGTGTCTGTGTAGCAGTGGGCAGGTGGGCTCAGGTGAGATGAAGAATGAGACAGTGGCTCTGAGTGGCACTGTTAACCCTCTGCTGGCTGGCTTACAGCACATGGAGGCCAGTCCACCAGCAGTGGGCCTCATAAAGAGGTAACAGAGAAGTAATAAAATGGAGCCAGAGAGATAAACAGGTCATGCACCCCGCACTAGTCTGTTATTGCTTATCGAAATAGACGTTATTAATCTGGTCCAAAAAATGTGTTCATACTTGAATAGATTTTTTTGATATCTCTCTTCCTCCATTTTGTGTGACTGTTTGATGTGACATCAGATTGGCTTGGTGGCTTTTTGAGCATCTTGGATTTTAAAACTGGTTGAGCTGGTTTGCGGTGAACTAAACTGGTGTTTTTTGGGGTTGGTTTGCGATTTGGCTGCAGTGGCCCTTTAACAGACTTGCATGAGGTGAAAGTGTTTGGCTTACAAGGTCAAACTGCAGTGTGACAGAGATGTCCTCCTCAACAGGAAGCTGTGTTTGAGCGTGGTGTCTATGGTTATTTTGTGCGTGTCAGTTTTTCCAGTTGAGACACCTGTCAACACACAGTCCCACATGGTTCTAATTGTACAGGGTTGTGCTGACACAGGCAGATGAAATCTTTATTCTTGCTTATCATCGTGTTGATGATATTCTTGATATTTCTCTCGGCAGCGCCCCTCCGAGTAACCATGTAAATATTAAGTTTTATATACACATTTGTTTTTAGCAGTTTCCTAGGTAACAGTTTTAGGTTGTAAGAATGTTTCCCTAATGCTTCCATTAAGCAACAAAAATGTTATTTTGAATGTTAAACAAAACATCCATTTTTTAGACATTGTATTAATGTTTTTGCTTGTTTAGTAATAAGAATGTTATTCAAACATTGTTAAAGCGTTTCACTAACAACAACATTTTCGATATGTAATGTAAAATAAGTCCTACTAACAGAACTGCAAGAATATTTTTTGGATAATTTTGAGAGAACTTTCAGAGAATGTTAGCCAACGTTCTGAGAATGTTCCCTGTTAGCTGGGTTGTTTCTACTAGTTGGGAAGGTATAGAAACAGCCACACTTTATTTACAGTCAGAGGATTGTGGGTACTGAAACGCTGCCTGACCGCACAGAAGGGAGTGACTGCAGTTCAGTAATTCATGCAGACATATGCCAAAAGGCCTCAGGTTTTAGCGCACACACACACACTTAATTGCGGTAACTTACTGCAGTGCAGCTGTCTCACTTTACAGTTATGTCAGAGAATGATTTTAAAATGTATTCTGGCTTTTACAGAATAGGAGTGGCAGCTTCCAGTCATAATCATTTACTGAGAAAAGAAATAGGCAGCATGGTTAGAACTGTTGTCATGTACCGTACAGTAAATAATTGGGCTGGCTGGTCACATGACCTCTGTGATCCAATCAAAGTGAAGGACTGTGTAGCTTTATTCCCCATTCATGTGTTTCCCCTGGGGAAAGAAGATTGATGGATTTTTAGTAGAAAATGACAGGCAGAAATGTTAGGTAAGCAGCCTCTCTGTTTCAAACACAAGACAAGGGAGAAAAAGACTGAGGTGAGACAGCAAATGCAGTGAGGGGGAAGTGCGGCTGTCATGTTGGATCAGCTGTAACTATTTTCTCAGCTAACAATTTTAGGTTGCAAGAATATTTTCCTAACATTCCCATGAATTAACAAAAATGTTATTTTGAACGTTCCAAGAACATTCAAAGCATTTTTTTGGCATTTTTGGAAATGTTTCACTCACAACTAAAGAATGTTGTTTTGATATATGATTTATAACATTAAGGAAACATTCTACTAATGTTACTGCAAGAACGCTTTTGATAACTTGGAGAGAATGTTAGCCAACGTCCTAAGAACGTTCCCTGTTAGTTAGGTTATTAGTATGTTACTCGCTGACAGTGTTTTAGCTCCTGAAACATGAATTATTTCAGTCATAGTGATTCTCTAGGCTCTTTAATGTCTGCTGTAATAAGTCTGAAATGCATGTTTTGTGTGATTTTGGAATGGTGCTTGAATCTTAAGTAGGCAGAGTATTAAACTGGGCCCTTAATGAATGATGAAAGCAGTGATGCATTAACCTTGCTCTGAAGCTCGTGATTTTTATGCGACAGCTAAAAGACTTTAGAGTAGGACTTTTATGAAGACTTTTACTTTGCAAATACTTCCATTTCAGCTTTTTCAAGTGATTCAAAAATAGGAGGAATTCAGAATCTTGATTATATTGGCACTGAAAATGACATATGATTGCAAGGTAATTAATAGTATTCAAGAGCAGACCAATTTTAAAAGTGAAAATGAGGTTGTTTATCCAATCAGAGATCATTATAGAGTGTGTGCTGTGCTCGCTTGAGAAATAATATTTTTAGCGTGTGTGTTTTTGGCTTTCAGCCATTCAATGGTATTGTGATTAGTTGTGCCCATGCATGACCTGTCATCCTGGCATCAGATGGAATGGAGTGTTTAGCTTGCTGTGAAATAAACAACTGAATGTTGCATTGCTCAGATGGATTTTAACATCTTCAACACTCTCTTTTGGTGAACCCTGAATAGCTGTGATGCTGAACAACTCCCTACCGAGAACCCATCGGAACCCCAGGCCCAGTTGTCCAGCACAGCTCAGGAAAATGTTTCATCTCTCGAACCTTTGGCCGCACTTATGGATTCTGAACTTGAAGAAGCTTTCAAGGAATGTGAGAACCAAATGGCTGTTTTTGGCATGTCCTCCCATGCAGACACCTGGACTGCAGGTGATCTCGACAGGTGTTTCTCAGAAGCCCTGCCTGACGGTGAAGACAAAAATGTACAAATCAAGGAGGCTGACGTCAAAAAGGATTTTGGATCATCTTTACATCAGCTTGAAGAATCTCGTGGAGGTTGCCATGGAAGTGATGGAGCACACACAAATGAGTCATTGGCCAGTGAAGAGGAGGTGTATAGCTTTAGAGATTATGTACTGGGAAAGAGGAAGAGTAATACTGGTGTAGTCAGAGCTGAGGATGTAGACAATTGTGTTATAGAATATCATGGTGAGGAAGCTAGCCAACGATCAGAGCTTGAACGGCAAACAAATTCAGAGGTAGAGACAAAAATAGACACTGTTGAAAACGAACCAGATCATCAAACGATACATAGTGTGATGACAGATACACAAACGTTAACAGAGACTGACACAGCAAAGCAAACACTTATCCAGGATCAATCAATAGAAGATGTATGTGATGTGAATTACACCCTGGAGGGTGAGAGCACAGAAGGATTCAAAGATTCAGACATTAAGGAAACAGGAGCCATTCGGAATCCTGTAAATAAGGATGTAATCAGCTCTGCCAAAGATACACAGATGATTCAGAACTCAGCTGCAGACATGAAAATAAAGCCACATGCTCAATTCATTAGTGATTCAGCCACGCCCACTGATGGACATGCCTGTGAAATGTCGGTAAGCTTACAACCAAAAATAATCCCACAACCAAATATGCAGAAACAGGTGGAATCAGAGGCAGAACAGCAGAGCAGTGCACAGAAAGAAACAAATCCAAGAGTGGGATCAAGCCCAAAGCATCAAAAAAAAGAACTAGGACTCCCGGAACAGCTGAGTACTGAGAGTAAACATCCCATCTGCTTTCCACCACCAGAATATGACCAAGCTCATCTATCCCTATTTGGGGCTCCACCTGCCTCAGTACTGAACACCCCGTGGGGGCATGAGCAACACTACGACCAGGACAGGACAGATGGCCCCTGCGAATCAATATCGGACCAAGAAATGATACACCACAACCACTGTTCGATCGGGGAAGTCAAACACGAGAAATATTTGTCATGTGCATCTGCTGTCGTGATTGATTTTGGCCAAGCTGAAACTGCCCCTGAACATGAGCCCACAGGGAGTCGTGATTTAGAGTCATGTCCATTAGAACAGGGGAATGGTCTTCCTTCAGGCACTGTAGCTTGTGCACACACGTCAGTGTGGGGGAACTCGCACTCTCTGTGCCGAGCTGATGCAGGAGAGACGGAGGAGGAAGTGAGTGCCCTTGAACAGATTTCAGCAGAGCCCGTTGGCGCTACACTGCTACAAACAACACCCACGAGGCCAGAAACGGTAGAATGTGAGGGAGAGAAGAGAGGTGATGTGTACCGAAACGTCACGATAATAGAACAAGCAGCGGAGAGAGAATCTGCAGTGTTCATTTCGGACCTGCTCCAAACAGTCAAATCTCCAGTATCTGAAGGAACACAGAGTAAAATCATTGCTGAACAGGGACTTAAATGCGCCTCACCTGTTCAAAGAGTGAAAGAGGAAGAGGCTGAGGCGAGCTGTGACAGCAGAATGCCACATAACTCACTGGAGAGTGAGGGAAAGGGAGGGGGTCTGCCGATCGTGCTCTCCCCAGCTGGAGATGAGGATACAGGCTCAGTCGGCACGGAGGACAAAGCCCTGGTCACCGTTTTCTCTCCGGGCATCCTGGAAACATGTGATTGGAAGGCGGAGAGCTCCCGGTCAGCGGAGAGAAAGGGAGAGGGAGGGAAAGAATTTAGTAAAGAGGAGGGGGAAGAGCAAAGTGAAGGCGGAGCACAGAACGCAGACTGTACCGGCAGGGCGTCACTGACGGAGACGTTTCCATCCTACCGCATCCCAGCATCGCTAACGGCTACACAAAGTGAGAGTCACCTCATCCCTGCTGTGACAGCAGGCACAGCCGACACAGCCCTGTTTCCTCTGACCACCAACAGAATAAACGACTGCGACTCTATCGCTCCATCTCCTCCTCGTTCCCGTTTAAACTGTACGGAAGCAGAAGAAGAGCAGAGAGAGGCAGAGGCTTGTTTGAATCAGAGCCCAAGTGCATCCGGAGAGGACTTGCAAGGCAGCGATACATCACCTACACCAGCAGTCTCTCCTGAAAGCAAAGTTCTTGCAGCCCAAGCCAGCGATCAACAGGTACAGATATCTTCGCAAACTGCAATCACAAACAGTGACACGTCAATCAAGACAGACACACAGCAACAACAACAAGCAGAAAGTCTTCCAAGTGAAGATCCGCAGGTAAACATGAGGGATGTCAATAAAACTTCTGCCAAAGTGGAAGGGCTCCCACCGAAAAGAGATATGGGGAGCTTGTCTGAGGAATGTGCCTCTCTGCCCCCTCTGACGGTTTTTGAGCGACTGTGCCATCCAGTTAAGGAGATCAGCTATAACTTTGAGGGCTTTCTCAACACCAGCAAACCAGCACCCACCACAGGCCAAAGAAAAAGTGACCTGCAGGGAACAGAGGGAGTAAAACCGGCTGCGACTGAGGAAAATGAGAACAAGGAAAAAAACGAAAAACAGGAAAAGAAGAAGGATCAAGTGGAAATATGTAAAGAACACAAAAATAGTGGAAAAGAGGAACATGCTGCTCAAGAGCAGAATGAGACGGTCATAAAAAGTGGTGATGTAAATATGGACATTTCTGAAGAAAGTGGAGAGGTGACAGATGCAGCTGCTGACATCATCAAAAAGCGTCCCGTTACACCTTCATCACAGTCAGCTGCAGGTGAGAGCACTGGTGTTTCCAACACAAAGACTGTGTATAATAAAACTCTTGAAGAGACTGAAGAAAGTAACAAAGAGACGCAGGAAATGACAAAGTCTTCAAATGTTACAGAAATCAGTCCAAAGGATGTGAATGAGTCAGCATCCACAGAGAAGAGGAGCATTCTACTACAAGATGCTTCTCTACAAGTGAATAAAAGTTGTAACGATAACCATTTATTGGATGCTGATATCACTGTGTTTAAAGGGGATGCGCAGAAACATATGGATAAACTCAATGAAGAGGCTGATGAATCAACAAGATGTTTGTTGACTGAAACAGCTGATATGGGAGAAGCACGTCCTAATAAATCAAAGATCCTTGTGCAAGACAGTCAGGAGTGTGAGTCAAAGCCGGAATCATACCCATGTGACGATCCACAGGTTAAAACCACCTCCACATCTTTATCAGTAGTCGCAGACACAGACAGCACGGGCCGCTGCGTTATCAGTGCAATGTGTGTATCTCAACCAGACCACAAATTAAACAACAAAGAGCCTGCTACACCCTCGGAGATGCAAATTCTGCCAAAAACAGATACAGGCACAGACAAATTGCCCGGTCAGATAGAATCACAACATGGAATGAGTCATGGAATGATGAAAAGCATGACAGCGGATGTTGATGACAAGGCAGTCCCTTCTAATAGTACTGCAGAGACCCCAGTTCCAGAACAAAGAGATCCATCCTCAAACAGCACACAAAAGACTAACAGTGATGCCAGAGATGTGCCTGTCATTGTACTACAGACTCCAGGCCCGATGCTGAGTCACTGTGAGACCGGTAATGACTGTGATATTGTTTTAACAGGAGCAGGAGAGCACTGCAGTGTGGACCGTGTGTGTCATTCCCATACAAAGATTGTGAAGAACATTAATGAGGACAACCATGATCAACAGTCAGATGCAAGTAAAGAGATTGTGGGACAACAACACGGAGATGATTCCCCTTACACTGTTGGTGTCTCTGCGCAGGAAACTGCAACTTTATCTGAATCCCTTCAGCAGGAGAGTGTGCCCATGAGCGATAGACCAGAACAGGCATGTGATTCACTTCTAGTGTCCAAGCCCCCTGAGACTGAAGAAAAAGTACAGGGGACAGAGAATGTGGCATCTAATGACACTGGGGAACTGGTTGATGTTATAAAAGAGAAGGAAGAATATATATTTACTGGACTTGAAAAAGATTTAAGCTTTGTACCTGCAAAGGTTTCAACAGAGGTCAGCACAACCAGTCAAGATGATGAGCAAAATAGCCAATCTTTATTGCTTTATGAAAACTCTGCTTCTAAATCCACAACGACTGAACTGTCAGATCCTCCCTCTGGTCACGTAAGCTCAACATCATTAGGCAGAGAGCTACAGTCTATTACCAATATGCAAAGTTCTTCAGTAGAGCCAAGCTCCTATGAAACAGCCAGCGCAAGTGATTCACCCTCTCAGTCCATTTTGACAACACAGCAAAGTGCCAGTGATGACATCAGATGTGATGTGCTCATTACACAGAGTGGGTGCCTTACATCAGAGGAACCTGCCCATCATGTGTCTGTAGAGAATGAGGGAATGAACAGAGATATAACTGAAGGATTGATGCCGGTGACTGGAGGAAAACACAAAGAAAGTGAGAAGGAACCTCAGGGACAAAAACAAATTTTCAGTGCAGTAAACGAGCCCAGTGTCTTTGAGGAAGGGAACAAGCAAAGCAACAGGAAACCGATAGGAATAAAAGAACAGGTGGAAATGACATGCAAAACGCAAGAGGACAGCAGGGTTTGTGCACAAATATCTCAAGAGCAGAATGTGACTACTGTGAAAATGGGAGAAAATGTTGATAACACAGAAGGGCAAAAACAGGAGTTTATAAATGTGGATGTCTTCAAGCAATCGGGAGAAAAAAATGACAAAGAAAATCAATTAAATGAAAATATTCCAAGTGGCAAATTGCAGTCTGCTCCTGCGTCTGATCCTGGTTTAACTTCAAAAGGTCTTACAGAAGATGTTCTGGGTTCTAAAGAGGCACCAACTGTGGGAACTTCCGCAGCTTTGAGCCAACCAGATTTGCCATTTTCACACTCCCAGGAGCTCCATCAGAAACAAGTGTTTATGATCACTCCAGAAGCAATATTAGATGCGGAGGTGACTAAGGATGAACAAAATGGTTCAGAAAATGCTGAGGGCAATAATTATGCAGATGCTGAGACATGTGAAAAGCAAGAGAAGGTGATTGTGTGCTGTACTGCAGAGGCTCAGAGTTTCTTAAACGGCACACCAGAGAGTTCCACACTGCTGGCAGGTGATAACAGAGGCCTTAAAGAGGACGTTATTTGTCCACAGACTAGAGAGCAGAGTGTAAAAACAACAGATCTTAGGAGCGAGGACAGCCCATTTCCTGTGTGTGGTGATTTGAGAGAAAACAAAACACAGCAGGTAGTAAAAGAAGAGAGTGAAGTCTCTCTGATGACATTATTGACTTCTGAAAATAAAGAAAAACAAGACACAAAGGTTAAAGAGGGGAATGAGTCTGCTGTCTTAGCATCAAAGGAAAGTCAGAGTAAATGTTTAGAATGCATCCACTCACAGATCAGTGCTGGTATGCATGAGAATTCGCGCAATGAAATCCCTGATGCCAAAAACGACTCAGACTGTCCTGTAGATCACTCAAGTGGATTCTCTGTGTGTCCCAGCCTCCAAAACTATGAAGCAGGGCAGAACACAGAGAGGCAGTGTTTCAGTTCGGTTACCCACGGAGACCAGAGAAACACTGACATCAGATCTGATTCACCGAATTATGTCGCACAGATGTCTAATCTAGAAACTTCCACATTTCAGCAGGAGTTAAATTCTCAGCTCTCTGATGGGCAGCTTGCCACTAACACCACAGACTCATCTGCCCTTGTGCTCCAGGAAAAAGAGACAAGCATGGATCAAGCCTCCAATGATGCCAAGAGTCTAGGGTTGTGCCTCTCAGTAGAGCCCATCGTTTCTCCAATTTGCAGTTCCCAATCTGAGAATACAGCTGTAAAGGTAGAACAGCCTAATAATAAGTATTTGCCAGAGCAAATCCCAGAGTGTACCCAAAACACAGAGGAGCAGGAAACACAGTGTACTGAACAACACCCCACAGAAAACACTGTTTTAAAGAGGAAACAGCAAGCAGAACAAATGAAAGCAGAGAGAAATGAACAGATAAAGAATGGGGAGAGGAATAAGTCCATTGAAAATAAGGACCACATGGGAATTTCTGAAGGTGCTGAACTTACATCTTCAGAGTCTAATAAAGAGAGCAGATCCAAAGATGAAGAAAATCAGAGCAAGTTGCCAGTACTCTTGGATGTGCGGTCTATAGCACCCTATGATAAAGCAGCAGTCAATAACGTAGACCAGCCAAAAGAAGAGGTTACTGATGGGACACAGACCGAAATGAATCAGGTTGCTGTTAATCTAACATCATTACCCCCAAAGATCTCTGTCTCTCCAGTGACTGACTCACAGAATTCCCTTCAGTTGCCTCTCATGGTCAATCAACAGCCCAGTCAGCAGGCCACTGAGTCTTTTGTGCAATCTTTATGTGAAACCACCAAAGAAACGGTCAAAAGTGACAGTGAGCAAAAGTCTGACCCAGTAGATATCTGTACTGAGAACATAGAATCTATTCTGATAAATAAAACAAAAGATGACATTGAGACTAAAGAGAAAGGCAGCAAAGTGTCCGAAGGTGAAGATGTGCTGGGTTCAGATCCAGAAACAGTACAGGTATCGCAGGTTAAGAACAGTTTAGACAGCCAGTGCCCAGGGGTAATCGCTGTACCCGAGAAGTCAGATCCAGTCAGCTCCTCTGAGGGTTCTGATTGGCTCAGAGCTCTTAAAGAGGCAGCTGCCGAGTCTCATATCGTTCCAGAACACAGAGATGAAACAAGCTGTGGAACTGCAGGAAACAGGTACTGCATCTGATGTGTTTCTATGTATTAAAGAAAGAGAAAGAGGTATTGATTGTTTTATAATTTTTTTTTAAAATAAATGTATTGTGTTTATCATGGAACCTGGACTTGAAAATTAAGAGAGGTGTAAGTGAAGTGTGCTATTGTAATGGCAGCTTATGGTCATGTGACTTTTAGAGTGGAAGTGGAGCCAAGTGCATGTACTAAAGCCTATTATCTCCTGAGTGTGACCTCAACAGTGACATCAACTCGTGCCCTTTGTGGCAAGAAAGAATCCTTTCATACCCAGATACACATTGGGCTTCCTATATTTGAGAACACACACACTTACATACACAAAGGCTGGTAACTGCTGATGGATTCTTTGCTTTGGGACAAACAGTGAAGAAGATGTATTAATCTGCTATTCCTGTTTTTCTTTTGTTTTCCAGTCCACTTGAGATCCTCAGTTTGCATCAGGCTGAACCAGAATTCAAAACCCCCACTGAGGAAGGTTTTCCCTCTGTGCCTGAGAGTTTATCCACTGAGACGGAGGAGAATTTTCCCCCTGTGCCTGAGAGTTTTTGCCTTGAAACAGAGGAGAATTTTCCCCCGGTGCCTGAAAGTTTCCCCCATGGGATCGAGGAGACTTTTCCTCCTGTGACTGGGGAGAATTTTCCCCCGGTGCCTGAGAGTTTCCCCCCTGTTACTGAGGAGAATTTTCCCCCTGTGACTGGGACTTTATACTCTGTGCCCGAGGAGGCTTTTCCCCCCGTGACCGAGGAGACTTTTCCCCCCGTGACCGAGGAGACTTTTCCCCCCGTGCCCGAGGAGGCTTTTCCCCCTGTGACCGAGGAGGCTTTTCCTCCTGTGCCCGAGGAGGCTTTTCCCCCTGTGCCCGAGGAGGCTTTTCCCCCTGTGCCCGAGGAGGCTTTTCCCCCTGTGCCCGAGGAGGCTTTTCCTCCTGTGCCCGAGGAGGCTTTTCCCCCTGTGCCCGAGGAGGCTTTTCCCCCTGTGACCGAAGAGACTTTTCCCCCTGTGACCGAAAAGAATTTTCCTCCTGTTACTGATGAGAATTTTTCCCCTGTGTCTAAGAGTTTATACACTTTGACTGAGGAGATTTTTCCCTCTGTGACTGCGGAGAATTTTTCCCCTGTTACTGAGGAGACTTTTCCCCCTGTGCCCGGGGAGACTTTTCCCACTGTGACCGAGGAGACTTTTCCCCCTGTGACCGAGGAGAATTTTCCCTCTTTGCCCGAAGAAAATGTTCTCCCTGTGATCGAAGAGAATTTTCCTCCTGTTACTGAGGAAAATTTCCCCCCTGTGACCGAAGAGAATTTTCCTACTGTGACCGAAGATAATTTTCCCCCTGTTACTGAGGAGGATTTTCCACCTGTTACTGAGGAGAATTTTCCCGCTGTGCCTGGGAGTTTCCCCTCTGTGACCGAGGAAACCTTTTCTCCGTTGCCTGAGAGTTTTTCCACCAAAACCGAGCAGCCAGAAGCACCACCAGACAACAGGTGAGACCTCCTAAATTTCAGGCATGAACTTATTTTGTACCAAATTGTTTATTGAGTTCTTCTGCTACTAACCACATTTGATTTAGGAAACCTCAAGTAAATGCAGTCATAATAATAACATTCTGTAGAAATCCTTTCTTCAATCACTGAATGGTGAATAACTATTATCACATAAATAAATAAATGTTTATTAATATAATATTATTGATATATTATAATAATCTTTTAAATAATGCTTATCTTTCCATAAGAAATAAATATATATTTATATATACATATATGTATGAATCTATCTATGTTGTGAATAAACCACAACGATCGACCATTTACCATCCAGAACTGTTTTATTATATTTCCCACTCCCTCTTCCACACGGTGGATGAGAGCGGAGCACTTGCTGCTTGTCACTCAGAGCTGTTAGCTTAGCACCTTATTTAGAAAGACATGCTGGAGCCACAAAGAAAGATCAAGAGGCAGAGAGAGAGAGAAACGTTGACTGTGACCCGTTGTTGCCCCAGAATCCCTATTCCACAGATGTGGACTGAAGGAATTTCGGCTGTTTCTGTCACTATGTGTGTGCGTTCGTGCACGTGTCCTCATAAGTATGCATACGTGTTTGCTATTTGCACCAACGCCCTCACATGAGGTCATACCAAGATGCCTGACAGTTCGGAACAAAAGCCATAGTTCAGGTCACTCCAGTACAGAATATTACTCTGTGTGAGGATAGATAGATAGATAGATAGATGAACAGACAGACAGGCAGACAGAGTGTGTGTGTGTGTGTGTGTGAGAGAGAGAGAGAGAGAGCTTGAGAGAAAAAGAAAAGTGAGGCAGTGTGAACTGGCTGCCTGAGGAATTTTGAGTGTCGTGCCTAAATAGTCATGCCCTCAGCTTGTCAGGTACTTCTGGCTGAGGACTCTGGGAACTGATCTCAGGTGAGTTCTGTATCTCTGTCTAAATTACTGTCTGGGAAAGTTTAAGACATGTTAGCTTAAGTTGCTGTATAAGTTGCTGGGTGCTGAGAGATGTTAATTACAGAGCTCACTGGATGGGGGGCAGTAGAAAGCCAGGGAGGCAATAAGAAGACATGATGAAATGTGTTCTCGCTCTCTCTTTCTGTCACTCATTGTTTGTTTTGACAGGGTCAGACACCTGATAATGATTTGCTCTGTGTTGACAGAGGAGTAAATTCTCTTGCTGTTAGGAAAGTCTAACAGGCAAGTCGGGACTGTTTCTTTGGGTGTAGCTACGTTAACTTTGCTCCTATAAATATGCTGTAAATGACTGTAACTTCCTTACATTACTGTGCCAAACCTCCTTATGGCCACAAACCCATAAAATGCTATAATACATATAATTTGTAAATGTAATTTATTTGTTAGCATTTATGGTCAGAGATATTTGTTTTGGTGAGGAATTAAATATAAATGAATTACAGTAGCTTGTTGCAACTTCATAGCCTGAAGGCGTCAGTCAGATATTTTAGGCTGGCTACCAGATGTCCACATTTAAGAGTTAATATTAAAGTTGGTCGGAAATGTGGCAATTGCAATAAATGCCTGAGCAGCTACCATTTCCTAATAGTTCTTAGATTCCATCACAGTGGATACCAGAGGACTCGCGTTTGTTGTTTTTAATGTCTTGGCGCTACTCCCACTATACACAACGGCTGCGACAATTATATACAATTATTCCAATTGATTTTAGCGGACTGCATTTGTCTCGAATTATATGTGAGCTCAAGTTCCAGTTTATTTAAAAGCTAATGCTAATTCCTACGTGTACACCATGCTTTTGTGTTCCCTGATGTCGCACATTCTGTGCAGAAATAGGGCAGCTGAATATGCTGTTTCCAAACTATGCCGTACAATTTAGATTAATTTAGCTTGTTCTGCACCTTAGAGAATTTTAGCTTGATCCAATTTTAAATCCACTTGTAACTTTACGACTGAAGTGAACACTTGAAACAGGGTGGATGCAATAGCTCTCAGGAGAGAGAGAGAGAGAGAGAGAAGGGGGGGGTTGAGGGGTTGGCTTGGAAACCATGTGATGCATGCAAGAACTAAGCAACAGTTACCATGGCAACACAATTATATGGCGTTAATGGAACGCGGTTATTTTTAGAGGAAGCGCTGAAAAGCGTCTTTGAATCAAAACTTTTCACTATTTTACATTACAGGACAAGACAGTATGCCTTAATAAATAGAAGTACAGTGTGACACAGCCATTCAGCACTGCTTATCAGACCTAACCACACTGTAATTGTCCAATAATGGCGTAAATATATCTGTCAGTCAGTCCGATGGAGTGCGCGTGTACAGGGGTGTGAAAACACTGTAATATGGCGACCGTGCTAACAGTGGTGTCGTTATTTTTATGGCTGCTAAAACACCAACTCCCCCTTTATTTACTGCAGTCTGTTTGCTATTAAAAACTGCCTGGACCCATTCCTTTTGGACACAGCTGCCTTTGGGAGATTGGATTGTGAGTTTGTGTGTGTGTTTGTGCCATTCCCATTAGCTCCAGTACATTAGAAACCTTGTGTAAGTCATACACAAGGTTGTGTTTAATCTCCACTTGTACAGCCAAAGCAAGACAGAAAGGAACCTGAATGTTCTGCGCATGCTAATTCTGATAAATGTCTCCAAGAGTTTCTGCTAGAATTGCACAGATACGTGCAGTTGTTTTGGCTGTGTGGTGGGGTGTGTTGTATTTTTAGTGTGTGACATGAGGCACACCTCATATCAGTAGCAGCTGAAGGGCTGTCTGCTGCTCTGCCTGTTGGATTAGGTTTTATCTTGAATATTGCTCAGCTGGGCGTAGGCCAGCCATCCTTGCCTGTGCTAGTGAAGGAGGGTGATTTGTTAGGGGTGTATGACAATTTATTATAAAAAAGATTGTCATTGCCTGTACAGGTAAAACTATTATTACAAGTATGTATTGTAAGTATAAGTAACAAGTATGTAAGTATAAGTATATTTTCTAGAGCACCATGTGACAACTGTTAGATTTATTATATTTTTGTCATTTTGTCATATTTTTGTCATTGCTCCACCTTATTTAGCTGTCTTTGTTAGTACATGTTTCGACACATTGTGCCATGGTGCTCATAAGGGCATGAGAATAAGGTGGGGCAACAGTAATTAGAAATGATGAATTAATTAGTATGATGGCGGTTTTAATTTTAAATCAACAGTGATTTAATACCCATGTTTGTTTTCTTGTAATTCAGCTTGAAAGCCTTGAAAACTGGAGTGGCATAAAGATTAAAAGTAAAAGTAGTTTGTAATTGTGTTTTTGATGTCTGTCTTAACTTTTTTACCACTGTAAGTACTATGGAAATAGTTCTGACATGAACCATCTCATAGGTGACACGGGACCCCTCCTCACCCTGCCTGCTGTGTGTTTGCATGTGTATATGTGCTGTTCATATTCGTGTGTGTTTGTTGTGCAGGTCTCTTATTATAGAATCTGCTGAGAGAAGTGAGCACGCCCTCTGTTCCTCATCACCCCCGCCTCAGCACGCTGTTGCTCCCTCCCTCCCCGCCCACCTGCTCCAGGACATAGTTGAGTTCCCCACTCCACCTCCCACCCCCCCTGAGAGGGTTCCCACTGAGCCTCAGACCCTTCCTTCAGCTCCTGCTCCTCCAGAGCTACTTGAGACTCCCCCTATTGCTCCTTTGCCTCATCCGGTCCAACAGCTCCAGCACGCCGAACCTTCAGCCAGGTACGACAGAATCATTGCAATCTGTAACTGTTGCCTTTCTGTCGCCATCTCTGTTTAAACATAAATTGCAGGTTTCTTTACATACTTTTCTTAATGTATGTTGAAGGCAAATTAAGTATTATCAATTATTATAAACTTAACATTGCGAATTGGGGTATGCTGATCTCTTATGCTGATCTCTTATGCTGATCTCTTATGCTGATCTCTTATGCTGATCTCTTATGCTGATCTCTTATGCTGATCTCTTATGCTGATCTCTTAAGCTGATCTCTTATGTACTTGATCATTAACTGGTTCTTGTTTAATATTATTTATTATTAAGTTACAGATTGCAGCTTTAACCGCATGCATTTGTTTTGCTTCTTTTTCAATGACGCTGTTATACTCTAATTCAGGTATTAGTTTTGTTCTGTGAGTTTTGGTAAGCACTGTTCAAGTCTGAAGGCAAAGCATTGACAGTTTTTAGGTGGCTACTCTTCATCTATCTGCTGTGTCTTCAGTTTTCACAGTGATGAGAGGATATAAGATTAATGCCACAGATTTATTCAGATGTATGTGACTTCATGTGAGTGGTAATGATGCTGTCTGACAGTGTTGAGGGACTTGCACCAGCATACACAGAATGTACGGTTCTGTACTCCACATTACCACAACATCCTGTCTTTCCCCCTCATTTTATAAATAAATCAATTGCCTATAAATTCCTCATGCCTTGTTTAAGTGACATTCCAGTTGACATTTGCTAACAAATAATTCCAGCTCCTGTTAAAGAACTTTTCTCACCCTTATGTTGTAATAAACTGTCATTTGTATGAGATGTATATAGTATAGTCTCTTTTTGGGGCCTCTGTAGGATGTAGAATTGAATTCTATCTTACAAGGTCTAGCTTCTGTTTGGCCAAAGAGAATGTCACTATTGTTCAAGGTGACTCATTGTCGGTTGTGTGCATTGCTATAAAAGTTACGGCTATCTGAGGCCTTGCAGTGTTTTGATAAGAGAGCAGGATGACTCAGCCGTCTGTTGAGTTTCCTCAAGCAGACAGCAGAGGGCGTGTGTGTATTTCCTTACAGACATACAGTACTGCTGTCTGTATGTCTGAGCTTTACTGCCCACTGCAGCACAAAGAATGTAAACACACCCGAGACAAATTTTGAAGCCTGTGGTTTCAGTAATCTCCTCCTAATCTTTGTACATTTCATTTTCGAATATTTATAGAATGTATCTGTAAGGGAATTACATGTTGATTTATGAGGACACAGAAACATCTTAGTTAAACAAAATGGCGTCCTTTTAAGATGTGAAAGGTAATTAAATATGCACAAAAAATGTAACTGCTTTTCACTGATTCCCAAATTTAAAACAAAGTGTTAAAAACTGATTGTAGAAACGCTTGCTTAATGGGATTATTTCAGTCGTCCACCACCATCCAGTGTAATTTAAACTGTTACCTGGAGCGCCAGCTTGATGCATTTTGACATTATATAGAATTTGTCCTCTGCATTTAACCCATTAGAGTAGTGAGCTGTGAACACACACATTAGGCATTGTGAAGTAAGAGTGGGGTACACTTTTGGCTGGCACAAAGAGGTCGGAAGATGCTTATAAAGTGTGCACTATTTAAAATGCTCTCTACAAACTGTCATTTGTAGTATGTACAATAAAGTACCCCTATATAGTACTAGGTACTACTTCTGAAGTTTCCAGTACTTTATAATTCAGAGCAAGTATGAATATGTTCATACTGTGTATGAATCCAAATCAAGATAAAATAACTGACTATTGCCTCGTTCTTCTTTTGTAGTATGTTTGGTAAGTTTAGACTAGATACCAAAAGCCTGTGTTAATAATCTTTCAAAAACTGCCTTTGCAATGTTTTTCAGTGGCTGCACCGCTAAAGCTGTCGGTACACACACACACACACACATACAAACAAAAGAAGAAGATATTTTAAACTATGCTGGTAACCAGACAACACTGTTACCCATGACATCGTCCCTGCTCTCTGTCCAAACCTCAGGCCCTGTAAGTGGATAGCTCTTTGTTCTGCTTTCTCATACATGAACAATAGATTTGTAATCCTCATGTTTCAGACCCCCTCCTGCCCACCAATGCCCCAATTTTCCACCACTGATGCTGTTTCACCCTGTAAATCAATATGGATTAGCTTGACCTGTGTGAGTCACTGCCACTCCCCTTCATGCACACAGACTCTTCTTTCACTTTGTGTCTATTTCACACTTACAAGTAAATTAGATCTGTGATTCATAACTTCTGTTATGAAAGGTTTGATCTGTTATGTTTTTCACCTGATCCAATAGAAGGATCTTAATCTTATAAGACAGCAGCGGCAGTAACTCAGTCATTTTGAGATACTGTGTGTATTGGCAGTTAATTTATAGCCGCTGGTTTATGTGTGAGTACAGCTTTCCATATATTATGACTTTAAAGCATCTAAAACTTGGGTGTTCATAAATACAGTTTTATAAATAAAGTATTTGTGTATAAACAATTATGCAGCTTACAGTACAGACCTATTCGTGATTCTTCATGATGACCTAAACCAAAATATGTATATTAACATTAGCAGAAGAGTAAACGTCATTTGCACATATTTGCAATTGCTTACGATATAGTTAGATTTTTTCTAATAGATTAAAAAGATTAAACAGCACCTATCCACCCAGCAACACTGACACACAACGAGGGGATCCAACCTTCCTGGGTGTGTTGTTGTTAAGTTCATTTTCTCCCATCCCAGTAGCTTTCTGTGGTGTGAGAAGCCCGCAACACCTCTCCACTTCCACAGCTCATAGGCAAAAGGATGGTGCGGTGATTTGGGGTAAAGAGAGAAAAATGAGAGAGAGACACAGAGGTGTTACATAAAAGACAGGAGTGACTATATAAAAGAGAAACCTGTATCTTTCGCCTTCAGCTTGGCGTGGGGTGGGCTATTGTTTGTGTTCTCTGTGCCGAATGGGCACAGGAGAATTCAGATCGACAGGGAAATGCTGCTCTTATTGTAAAGCAGTCTGGTCCCTGGAGAGAGAGAGAGAGAGACAGAGAGAGAGACAGAGAGAGAGAGTTAGAGAGGGAGGAGTTACTGAGACAACCAGCAGCAAGCTTCTTTGCTAAGGAGCACAGCATTCCAATGACAAGATGGACTCGCTGGAGAGCAGAAGCATCTTTTAGTCCCTCCCTTTCTCTCCTTATACTTCCCTCTTCTCCTGGCACTTGCCTTCCCATAAGGCTTAGCTCGCTGTTCTATTATTGCCAAGGATACAGAGAGAGATGCAGTCTCCCCCTGCTGTATTGTAGAGCGACAGAGAGGAAGCAAGAGTGAGTCAGAGAGAGAGCAAAAGGAAGGAGCAAGCAGGGATGCTGATAGCTCAATGTGGGTAGCCTGTATGCCCCCGATGCCATCTGGTCCAGCAGCAAAGCAGCGCATTTCAGCCACCCCACCTCCATTCCCCTGCCCTGACGCCAGCCCAAGGGCCCTCCAGACAGAAGACGTGGAGGAACAGGAGGTACAAGACGGGGGGAGGAGGTGGGAGACGGGTGCCAGTGGAGCTCATATAGCAGAGGATGGGAGCTGTAGAGTCGGCTGAGAACGGACAGCCCCCCTGTCCCTCTCAAGAGCGCCCCGGGAGCATGTAAGTAGGAACGGAGAGGATTTTGGAGGTGGGGGGAGGTGAGGGGGGCCTTAATGATCTCATTGTCGTCGCTGGTGTTGTTTTGGTGGAAGTGCTTGGAACTAAATGTACAGTTCACCTGTTTTGAATGTCTGCTGAATATCTCTGATTGAACGGAAGCATTCCAAAAAACAATCACATAAAAGCATCATTTAAATCCTTATCATTTTGACAGTGTATGACAGTTCAATAGAGAATTTTAAACAGAGTTGTTGTTTAGTGTTTGTGATGTCATGCACATCATGTTTATTTACATTTGCCATGTGTTGGCAGTAGTGCTTTGGTGTATGTGTTTTTGTATCTGTTTGTGTGAATTTCTGTGTGTTACAGTCTGGGGGTCTTGCTGATGTCTGGATGGGGGAGTAAAGGCTGTATTTATAAATGGAGAGATGTCTGTGTTTTTCTGGGGGATGGAGGCTTATGCTGCAGCTCTGAGAATGGGGGAGAAAGAGAGACCTAGTGCTGAAATTAAATACTGGGATGTGTGGGAGGAAAAGGGGGATGGGAGAGAGAGAGAGAGAGAGAGAGTTGGGCTATTTATGTTCAATGTGCTATTTGTGACACGGTATATTGAGATTGACCGCAAAAATGGATCATTTTGTGCAAGTATAGGTGGAAATGTGTTTTTATATCAAAAACAGTCTGACAATTTGTGTCATTGTTGTGTTTGTTGTGATTGTTCCTGTCCTACTGTCAATGTAAAGCAATAGTTGTTAGAATTGAAAAACCTGTCATTTGGTCACCCTCAAAACTTCCATGATAGATGGAAAGAGTTGTTTACAGGAGGATAATGTCTATATAATGAAAGTGAATGCTGACTATGGCCGCCAAGCAAGATTTTTAATACACACCGACCTCATTTTCAGTCTGTTCCTCACATAAAGCTATTGCATGGCTTCAGATTTGGAATATAGAGCATGAGTCATATGGACTTATTTTATGATGCTTTTGCAGTGCTTGTAAGCCTATTTTGAAGCCTTGATCTTCACAGACTTTAATTGTATGCATGATATATATATATACAAACTGCTGTTGTTTATTGTAGTATTTTTGTAGTTTTTTTTTATCCTAATTCCTTACAGTGGCTATTTAGGTTGCTCTTAGCAACGCAGCTAGGGATGATGGGAAAGTTTACCATCATACAATGCTGCTCATTCAGTCATAACTCACAGAGCGTTTAGCATGTCTTATTTTTGTCTTATGCAACCTCTTTTGAGAGTTCTTACATAACAGCACTGCACCTGCAAAGTTTAACGTGGGAGTAAAAACTCCAGCCCTCGAACCGTTATCTTTATAATTTCATTCACCGACGAGTAACTCATCACGCTAACAGAATGCAATTCTGGTAAATTTAAGATGTTGGCTTTGAAAATATGGCATTTTTAAATGTTTGTCTTTTGTTACATGCAGATCATGCAGCCGTTATATGATGCTTTTTTATGTTTATTTTGTGGCATTCACAAAGAGTTTTCTGCAACATAAACACAGAAACATAACATAACCACTTTCCATCACATGTACATAAGCAGAATTGTGTGTATTGCTCAGACAGAAATACGGTTTCATGACCTCTAGTTCCATATGCGAGTTCTGATTGGTTAAGAGTTTAACTGAATACATTTCACTTCTAAAGCTTGTGCTTAAGTGACCCTGAGCCCCACTTACATAAAACCTATAATCCTCAAACCAGATCTAATCTTTGTTATTATTTATTTAGCTGGTTTCAGTAAGGCTTCTAACAGATGGTTTAGGAGCATGACTTGTTCCTAAATCCTTTTTAGTAGTTTACCAGATTTCAGCAGACCTCTTTAGGGGACATTCAGCTTCAGATTTCTTTCAGTAGCCAGGCACCATAAATTGGTTTGAGTTACTGGTTCAATAAAGAGTCTTCAGATCCCTGTTCTTTATTAAAACTGTCATTCGCGGTTTACTTTAAAACTTTATCTTCGACTCTGTTCGTCTGTTCCAAATTCTCTCCAGTGGTGTCATTTCACGCTTTAGTCCAGTCTCGATCCACTAAAACAGTGGTATTCAGTGTAACTATAGATGATTCAGGAGCCAAATTAATTAATGATTTTTAATCGTCTTGATAGGAAAATAATTATTTTGTCTTACATATTTTACTCGCCCTTTTATTCGCCTAGTCACTGTTCCTGTTTTTATAAAAATGAAAAAACAAAATAGGTTCCCACTTCTATTTGAATATTCAGGTCTATTCTGAGGTTAAACATGTTACTGAACTGCTTTGGGGTTCTATACCTGCAATGCATGTTAAATTGTAATACATGGTATGTGTCATACACATACCATTTCATTTTGCAGCAGGTTCCAAAGGCATATTAATGTCCTGTTGTTATAATGTGCCTGTTTGGTTCCGTTTGATCTTCACTCTGTCTTTTGTCAACTCATGTCTGAATGAGTGACATGTAAAGTATCAGTTTTGAGATATCAGTGATGGATTTGGTGATGCATGGATATGACAGTACTCCTCTGAGACGCTTATGTAAGCTCGGTGATGCGGGAGATCCAGAACACATCAAATATTGAGGGAGAAAGTTCTGGTAGGGAAACTGGTGCATCGCTGCATACCTCCAGAGAGAAAGGAAGGAAATTATATGCAGTAACTGCAATTCAAACTGCAATACACCCGTGGCTGTATTATAACTCTCTGTGATTTAACTGCATAATCAGTTTGAACAGAAATAAAATGTTGTGACTGTGTTCATTAAATTATGGGTGTTAAATTGCCAAAGGAAAGAGTGATTTACTCATAAACACTGTTATATATATATATATATATATATATGTGTGTGTGTGTGTGTGTGTGTGTGTGTGTGTGTGTGTGTGTATAAATTTAATTTGTTTTAGGGACTTTTAAGGGTTGGCATAAAAACAGTAAACATTAGGATCAAAGGGAACCACTTTGTTTATTAGTTAGATTTCAATCGTTTTAATACTTTTAACCAGTTTCTGGTAGTTGATAAATAAGGTGAATTAGTTAATTCATGAATCAGAGGGAAATTTCAAGCCAATAATATAATTTTTTCACAATTTATCAGATACTTTTTGTTGTCATTAACTAGTAGCAAGTATGCTAGCCTTCTATTCCAGGCAGAGTTACATGAGGGAAAGGCATATTCCAATTTGTCTTTCCCTCATATATTGTTTTCTTTGTCTCCCTCTACCGGTCAGTGAATGTTCCTCCACAATTGACAGAACACTTTGTGCCCTCTGGCAAATATATGCCAGTCACATTATATACTTCTCAGCATGTTATTTTTGCTTTACTTTCCATTTTTTATACTTTTATGCTATATAAAGTATAACAAATATTGAAATCGATGTTGTATTACATCAGTATTATGTACTTACCTTAATTCATTAGGAGATACAGTATAGTGTATATAATCACTTCTTGTGTATGGGACTATTTACTGTCTGTCAGAGTTATAACTGTTCTTTCAGGTCAGGTAGCTTTGTTGAAACAGGTTTCTGGGTTGTCAAATTAACAGCAGTCCCTGTGGCTGGAGCCCAGCAGTGTCTGTTCTGTGCCAGATATCCTGGCTGTCTCCAGGCAGAAAACAGCCCCAAACCCTCTGATCACCTCAGTCTCCTTTAACCTGTTATATTCCCCCTCTGTTTTGTACATTATGTCTGCATTTATGAAAATGCAATCACAGACGGTTATTCTGTTCTTTTACCATATAGCACCAGTCCTGCATTTACAATTTACAAATGCTCCCGTATAGAGGCAATAACAAAACACGCTCAGTTAGATTTAGTCTTAGATTTACGTCTGTTTTTTATCGTTCTGCAGGGAAGTTTTAGTGGTGAGCGACTAGGATGGAAAAGCGTTCTTTGTTTTCTAAAAACCCTCGAGGGGAACATAAGCTTAATGATACAAGGTTCCACCTAATTTCCTCTGCAGACCTTTTAGATATAAATCAGATTTTATTTTCCTATACCGGGAAAATAAATGGTATGGCATTTTTATTGTATTTTTATTATGAAATTTGAGACGTCAGCCAAGATTTTTTGCAAGTCGCTAGTGTGCGTGTTGTCTAGAACATGGGAGCATATGTCTAGGGAGCACCATCGCCATGGCAACAGTCTGTTTGCCAGACATGTGAAAATGTCCTCACACAGGGATGAAATGCTCATTAACTGATAATTAACTCTTTAATTAAAGCGGATTGCTGCTGTAGGCTAGTTTATGCTGGTCTAACTAGCCATGTTCGTTACTGGCAAAACTTTGACAAAAATTGTAAAGAAAAAACAATTGGCCAGCAAGGCATGAAAACTCCAAGACACATTTTTTATTATCTTACATAGTTTTGCTCTTTAAGAAAAATGTGTCTTGTTTATAGGATGTTTCAATATTTTAACTGAAAAACACGATAAAAATACTGCTTATTAAAATTATTGTTGCAGTGATATGCCATAGCAGCTGTTTTGTGCTCACAGAGGGGGAGGGAATATATGTCTGAGGATGTGTTAGAGAGAGAGAGAGAGAGAGAGAGAGAGGGGCAGTGAGTCTGCAAGGATCTGCAATGGGTTTCTTTCGGATAAAGCTCTGCATCAGAGCGAGCCAAGAGAGGGAGGGAAAGACAGACTCGAGGGACGAGAGGAAGAATAAAGGGATAGAATGCACAAAAGCTTTGTAGATTTGAGTCCTAACACAGATGAGGTATCAGCATTAGGAAGGAGAACGTGCGTCAGTCTGTGATCGGCGGCAGACATGGCGGTGAGCGCGTGGCAGGCTCTGTCTCCCCTGCAGTGGGCTCGCTGGGGCTGGGACACTCTGCTGGGTGGGTCAGAAGGAGAGGATGGGGCAGATCCAGCCCTGGGGGTCCTCCGGCGTCTCAGCTGGAGCTCCAGACATAACTATATGATCCAAGGCAGACAGAGGTGAGCGTGGGGCAAGGGTGTGACCAAAGAGTCAATATTGGGGGATCAAAGGTTTAATTGTAGGAATTTGTGAATGAAATTACCCATGATCCCCTCGGTGTCTATGATGGCTATGACCCTGGTTTGGGGTAACAATAGGGTAAAGGCAAACAGGGGCTAATGCGGTCAGATTAGGTGTGGGGGGGGGTTTAGATTATGCCTTTGTGGCTGGATTAGACTGTTGCTGTATTGTGTGAATTTAACTAGCGTTTGTTGAGCTGCCTGACCACATATTGACTTATATCAAACCTGTAATCCAGTTTTTCTGGTGGAAGATTTTATTGCTCTCTTATATCTTATGAGATCTCTGTTATATTTATAAATGTCATCTGTGTCTTAATATCCACTACAAATAGAAAGCATGGAGACAGATGTTGACGTACAATGACTAAAACTGAAGGTAAATAGTACATCTTAGATCATTTGTATCTCAGAGGAACATGATGGGAAATGTGATCTAATGACAATATATAAGAATAAATGACAATAAATATGATCTGATCTTGGCAAATCTTTGCTGAGACATTAAGATCTTCTGCTCAGAAGAAAGATCAGAGCAGCTTGAGACCCCAGAAGTTTCCCATTGTTAATAAGAGAGACAGAGGCCGACATGACACAGTGGTAGAGCTGAATACACGTTTGAGCTGCTGTTATTGTCTCCTAGCTGCAGATTCAGTGCTTTCCTTTACATCCATAATAATTCTCCAGGGACTGAAGTAAAGAGGAATATGCTGACACAAGCCTTTGTTTGGAAGGTCTGGACCACCGTGAATGATTGTTAATGTAGCTGTAGCTGAATTTATTTAATACTGTAGTGTACATACGAGTTGTGTTGCATAGTGATATGGTGCTTATTTGTTCCATCAGTGCTGGACTGGTGTGCAGCTTCGATGTATTGCGAAACAAAGCACATACAACTTCCTACTCCAATTAGAATATTAAATACATTCTTAATTCAAAATATTAAGCAATGTTTCTGTTCTACTGTCTTTCCTGTAGGAGTTCAGACTCAGACGGAGCATTTGAAACCCCCGAATCCACCACCCCTGTGAAGTCCACCTCTCCATCCCTTCCCCCCACAGAGCCCCCCAACAGCAGCTCAGAGCCACTGTCCTCAGAGCACACAGGTGAGATAGAATTCATTTAAATAATTCTTTATTCTGCAGTGTCATGCCTTTAACAATATCCCCTTATTTATATATTTATTACTGCCATTTAGTACCATAACAGTATTGTCACTTTCTAAGCTACTGCAAAAATGCCCGCTTTAAAAATGACATTGTTCTGAGACAGAAGAACAGCATGATCTGTAGGTCTTTGTCACTGAACATGCCACACATACTCCCTCTAGTGGACATGTACTGTATTGCTGTATTGAATGTTTCAAAAGGAGCCCTATAATGCTTTAATAGTTTATATTTCTTTATATACATATATATGTATAAAGACACATATATATGTATCTTTATATACAGATACATTTTATTGAACTGTACTACACCTCTAAATGAGAACAATTGGGTGTGTCTGTAAGACCTTAGTACCATTTAGTGATCTAGTTTTCAGAATGTTTACTGATTGTGTCATTCTTTCTTCATCTTTACAGCCTCCACTGTTGACATCCCTGCCAGCGATGTTGAAAACCCATCTCCACTTCCACCACCGAGTCGCTCTTCTTCTACAGTTTTTGATGAGGACAAACCAATAGCCGCAAGTGGTGCCTACAACCTTGACTACTTGATTGCTGAACAGGGTCATACACCCCTCACTCGCTCCCTAAGCCTTCAGTCTGGTGAGTTAGATAGTCCTGGAGACAAATCAACAGGAGGAACTTCTGACCAACCCTCTTACCCACGAACAGAGTCCTTCAGCATAGGAACAGAGAGTGCATCAGGAACCCTCCGCAAGGTGAAGAAGCCGCGTCCAGGTTCTCTAAAGAAGAAGCCTCTTTCCAGGCAGAACTCAAACACAGAACGTTCCTCACCAAAGCCTGCTTCTTCTAGCAGCACACCGGAAGAAAAGAAAAGAGAGAAACCCCGTGCAGAAAGCCCCTTGCAAACCCAACAATCCCAAGAGAGACCCAGTGCCTCATCCAGCCCTGGTCCGAGTCCTGCTGGTACCTTAAGGAGGAATAGAATAAAGTCGCGAGTAGAGAGTCCTCCACCATTGGCTGAGGAGGTCACACCATCTCCCACCTCAATACCCCTCCAAGCAGATCCAGGATCTGAACCCCCAGCGGTCCCTGACGAGGACTCTCCCATACCTCCCAGTGCCTCCTACAAATGGGATTTAGACAACTTTGAAAATATTGACCCATTCCATACAGGAGGCAGTAAAATTGCCAACTCACCAGTTTTGACCAGGAAAGCTGATTTTACGTCGGGTTCAGACCCTGACAACGGCACCTCTGTTGCTGTAGAGGAACACCGCGCCCCCTCCCCTTTTACAGAGGAACCCCTCAACGTCGACGAACAGCAGGTCATCAAGCGTCAACCGGTCAGACTGGAGTTTGACTATACAGAAGACAGTGGAGAGGCTCCACGCAACACTCCTCCTCCCAAAAAACTGGGCAAGAAGCCGGGGGCCAAAATGCCCATCAGAAAGCCAAAACTGGGGATTAAAAAGGCCCCGCCTCCTCAGACAGAACAGCTAGACAATGCACCTGTCCCTCCACTTTCAAATGACAATGATATCCCCATCCCCAAGGCATCATATGACTTTGACCCTAGCAAGTGGGATGATCCTAATTTTAACCCCTTTTCTTCAAGCAGTGGCGTCCCAAACTCTCCTCGCCTGTCCAGAGAAAACTACAGCTTTGACCCAGACTCTTTTGATGCTTCTGTGGATTCCTTCCAACCATCCAATAAGATGGCGAACTCTCCTCCAAAACCCACTTCTTGTGACCTGTCCACCAATGATAATGAGAATGATAACATTGTTGAGCTCAAGGATCCCAACCAAAACAAACCTGCCAAAAATAAGAAGAAACCTCTGAAATCGTAAGTCTATGATTATCTTGAAGTCACGTTATCAGATGTGGGCATACTGTGTTGAAATAATTAGCATTGCTTGTCAATTTTTTGGATGCTGGTAAAAAACAAGCTTCTCAACTAGCTTAATCAGCGAGCAACCCTTGGTGAACCAGCGCCATCAGAAACACAGTTGTGATTGACCAGCGTGTTTTGTTGGTAAAAAACAGCACAAACCAGCTTGGATCAACATGAAACCTCACGCTGTTTTAAGCTCATTTTTTATCAGGGTAAACTGTTTCCTTATTTGTTCTGTCCTGTAGTGTACCATGTGTAATGCCTGTAAATTTTCTGGTGTTTTCCTCTGGATGGTTCCAATATGTGTGTGTATACAGTAGTGTGTGTGTGTGTACTTGTGCATCTGTCTTTGTGAGGACCAGTGTGAGCAGTTAGACCATTGGAGTGAGGACAGAGAACGTAAACTAAGGACATTATGGCCGGTGTGTGTGTGTGTGTGTGTGTGTGTGTTAGGGATTGTTATGCATCAGCCCGTGTGTCACCTGTCTGTCTGTTGATCTCATATGTCACAGGCCGCCCAACAATTTCTCCTCTCTGTGTTGTTTCCTGTAAGTAGAGAAAAGATGGAACAAGTCAGCTTCAGTAATAATATAACAACATAAAATATGTCATACTACTGTATATATTCATTTAAAAGCAATCTCAGTTTACTGCTTTGTCATCCATTTAATACATATATCAACCTGACAGATAACACAGAGTTCTTAAACTGTTGCTGTTTAATTTACTGCCATGATTCAGTTTATGTGTAAAAGATTATGGGGTCATTTTGCTAGTCATTGTAGTCTCAAGGTTCCCTTTAGATAAGTTACATGTTTTCTTAAGTTGCTCAATATAACATTCATATATCACATTAATAGAAGCTCTTATCAGTCATGAGTAATTCATTTCATTGTGTACTAATGCGATTTGAACTCACCCGTATAATGTAAATTCTTAATTCAAAAGCACTTTAGTTCACTGGTTTAATTTAGAGATACAGTGTTCATGTTCAATGTTTGTTGACATTTCTTAGAGCAGGTATGTATAATTCAAGTATAACTGTTATTCAACAGAAAAGCTCTACATCTATCTATTGAATAAGGTGAAAACCACACAGTTGGCGTACTTGATCCACGGCCCTAGAAAGTATTTTTTGTGATTATTTCAAATTGATTCAGATGTGTAAAACTAACTGATATTTTATGTTTTTAAACAGTAACACTTTCAGAGTGAAGAAGTCTCCAAAGAGGTCTCCGATTTCTGAGCAGTCTGCACAAGTGAGTTCAGATATAAGCACGATACACACAAACATACACACACACACACACACACACACACACAGGTTGGGCTTTCATGTTTTATGCAGCCATTCCACTCCAGACTGTATATTCTATCCCCCTACACTACTTCAGTACTGTAGGGGGATAGTATGTCCCCCAAAGTCAAAGTGACTAGTATTACTATACTTTTGGGGACATTTGGTCCCCATCATGTAGTAAATACCAGGACCACACACACACACACACACACACACACACACACACACACACACACACACACTCATGTAGAGTCTGTGGGTGATATGTTTCTTTTCATTGCTGTCATCTCATATCATAACAGTGTTGTCCTGTGTGTTCCCCACTCTCACCCTCCACATCACAAACACATCATCACCCGCAGGAACACACGCCCGACGCTGATCCTGACCCCTCACAGGACCACGCTACTGATGAGGAGAAACTGGCCTCCTCCACCAATCAGAAGTGGGCAACCCGACATGACGTGGAGGCGGAGCTGACCTCTGACCCCCAAGACTTTTCCCAGCCAGCTGACTTCACAGCTTTTGTGAATGAGAACAGTTTACCTACACAGAATGATGGTGAGAGTTATTATATAACCCTGTCATGAATGAAATCTCCAGGGTCCTAAAGTACTTCATATAGAGCTGAACGAGGGGTAAAAGAAGATCTGGCAATATTGTCGTTTGTCATTGTTGTTTGTTGTTGTAGTTTTTTCAAAGACTATTTCGGGTCGAATGTACAGCCCAGGTCACATTTCGCCCCAAAAATGCAGTGCACTTTGTGAGATTTATCTGATCGTCATGTGTTACTGATCCTTCTTCAGCTGTAACCCCAATATGACCTCACAATGACCCATTTTATTAGCCTTCGATCTGAAATGGAACCAGTTGCACCCTGGGGCCTGAAACTAACTGGGTCATTGGTATAGGAACAGATATAGTATAGTCGTTGTGCCTCTCTCATGTTAGTTTTGTCAGTTTGGGAACTGACGAACAGGGTATGAAAGAATATTAAAGACTATTTTCAAGCTTTAATTTAGCCTTTATAAAATAAACCTTTAAATTAAACCTTTTCTTTTCTCATGTTCTCTCTTTCCTGTCTCTGCAGTTACAGACTATGAGTTTGAATATATGGAAAAGATTGGCTCTTCTGCGCCTGTGAGTATTTGACCCATAGACAGATGTAGCTTAACAAACAATTAATATTAGTAGATTACATTTAGTTACAGGTGTGTTGTCTTCGTGTAAGTACACACAGTATATGTCGTTGTTTACAGTGTGTCTCGGCAAAGAAACCATCGCTTTACCTAAAGCTGGAGTCTGTAACAGAAAGTCCAAAGAAGAGCTCCAACATGCAAGATTCAGAGCCAAACTCACCCTGCACAGGGTAAACCATCAACTTACATACATAATCAGAAATTACTTAAACACCTGCTTTTTGAGTTATGGTTTTTGCTTTTTATGAAATGCTTTTTGCTTTTTATGAAAACAGGAAGTTTGGGTATGATGTGTGTCCATTGGTTCTGGGGTTTTGTGGTATTAAACATGGACCAAAAGCCACAAGTCCAAATATTAATTCATGGGGTCTTTAAAACATTGGCAGTATATTTGATGCCCTTTACTTTCTTTGTCTGACTCTTCACAGGAGCTTTGAGGAGATGGAGGCTCAGATCTCACAGGGGAAATCACCTGTGCTGCCGCCGCGTAGCGCTCGCGAGCCCAAAGCCTCAGAGAAGAGCATAAAGAGAGAGAGTCAGTCTCAGAGTCGAGCACAGAGCAATGAGAAAGATGGAGTGGTAAGTACAAACCAATCAAACACTGAGAAATAGAACTCTCCTCCTGTGAACTGCCATTTTATGATTAAGAAATACATAAATATTCTCAACAATTTGTGTTCCCCATTAGGGTAAATATATAAAATGTATATAAAATAATACACTCAAAATAAACATTTTATCTAAACATCTAAACAAAACATCTTCCCAACAGAGTTTGTATTGCATAATTTTTATTCATGCTGCAGGTTTCATGATAGCATCATAGAACTGTTAGGATACACTAAATAGGCTGTATAAGTGCTTGATTTGCCTCACTGACACCCAGACACCTCCCACTCCTCTTGTCCCCCTCCTGCTCTCGGTCCCAAAACAGCCCCCCAACCAGTGCCACATGGACCGTTCAGATCTGCCCCTCTTAGACAGGCTGTCTGATTCAGCTGCCCCTCTCAGCTACCTGGAGCCTGACCTGGCAGAGACCAACCCCACTGCCTTCGCTCAAAAACTGCAGGTGTGTAAAATAAAAAAGACCTCCTGCCCTTATTACCTGCCCCCTGGACTTACAGGGGGTAACTTTCCCTGCAGTTACAGTATGTGTGACTGTGTGTGTGTGTGTGTCTGTGTGTGTGTTATTTCTGTGTTTTACTGTCTTGTTTATGTTGTGAAAATCATTCTCTTGGTCAGCAGATTTGTCTGTTTTCAGCAAAAATACATTATGCACACAAGCTTTAAACAATAAATACAAATTAAAGATAAATTTACCTGTGATGCAAAATTGCTTAAATGCTTAGTCTTAAGTCTTTTTAAGCATAAATCTGTAAGTGTTAGAGATGTTTATAACCGTGTGTATGTACCGTGTCTGTCTCTTTGTTTTCCCTTTCATCTTTTTGTTCAACTTTTGTTTCGTTTTCGTTTGTCCCTTTATGTTGGGGTCAGTAAAAGGTCAACTGATGTCATTGTAATCAAACTCCTGAGACGTTTCTTACAGTGCAGTGGATCTGACCTCATTCATAGTCTAAAATGTCTGTGAGCGTTTGTGTATTTCCTCAGATTTAGTACCTAAATGGGGCCAGTACAATTCTAACCCCTTTTTCCTCCTTGCCCCCTGCCCCCACTCCATGGGTCACGCCTCCTTTTTTCCTCTACTCCTCAACCGCCCCCCCACCTCTCCTCACGTGACCCAGGAGGAGTTGGTGCTGGCATCCCTCAGGATAGAGGCTCTACAGGTAGCCAAAAACATCTCTCAGAGCCCCTCTTTATCCACTGTGTCCCCTCAGGTACTGCGCTGAGCCAGCCCGCACCTGTGTGTGTGTGTGTGTGTGTGTGTGTGTAAGCATGAGTGTGTGATAGCCTCTTTTGAACAGAGCCCCCTGACTGCATTGTTGGTACGACTGCGAGTACCCACCCAAAAACTCACTCACCATACTGTGACGTGATGTGTCCCCATGTGACATCTCTAACTTGGCTCCTGTCCCCCGAATGATACTTTCTCTCAATCCAGCAGTCAATGTGACTTGGAAACTAATGCTGTATATACATCAATTATTACATAAATTAAAGTATTTTTTAACTAAAAGGACTTTCATTTTTTATAGGTTGATTTTTATTAAAACATACTTCAAATTTCAACTTTGTTTCTTTAACAGTTTCAGCTTTATGTGTACAATTTCATACCACCGCAAATGAACTATAAAATATTTTCATTGTGAATCATTTCCAGTTAAATTGTGGGTAAAAGTGCGTAAATAGTTAATTGTGTACATTTAAGATTAAGTCAGTACTGGCTGTGAAATTAGCCTTTAGCAAGACAAAGGAGTCTATTATATTACAAAAACATTTACAATGTCATTTCCACCACCACAGAATAGATTAAAACAATACATACTGTAATTTGAGATGCTAAAAATGTGGCAATTCTTTTATGATGCTTATATATTTTTATCAGTGGACAAATGTACTAAACTAGATAATCTAGATTGTAATAAGTGTTTTTTATTATTATTAACACAGGGCCAAAAGTGCTGTAGTTGAAGAAACACACACAAACGTTCTGTAGATTTTAAAATGTATGGTTATGACAAAGAAAACATCAGAAAATGAAAAGTTAACACTTATATTTTAAGCACAATTCTTTGTCACATTCTTGCTGGTTCCTAATTTTGATTGAGACTAATTTACACTAACTCATTGGAATACAGTGGGCATACAGACCATCTATATGCCTGGCCCGAGGACCCTGGTGTGTCTTAACTTTAATCCGTCTGACCTTCAGACACGTCATGTTGGATGAGTGACAGTCTCGACATTTGTACAGGATGTGGAATGACACCATAACTCAAATACACAAACGTGCCGCAGCCCCTGTAACATACCTCATTCTGTCTCCTCATTCCACTTGTCTTGTTGTCTTGCACACTTCACAGTCTCGCCTCAAGAAGCCCAGCCCACGCCGCTGGAATCTCAACGGTTCTCACTCGGCTAAAGTAAGAAGGACAGAAAACAAACCCCTCTGTAGTTTAACTAGAGTCCATATGTGCTAATCCCAGTGTCCCTATACAACAGTTACACTAAATCACCCTAAACTGTGTCCCCTAGTGTGAAATTATAAACATACAACAAAACAAACTGAAAGCATTTCATCGCTCTCCTGTCTTTTATATGTACGTGCTGTAAAATGTATTTTTATCAGTATTATATCGTTTCCCCCAGTAAAAATATGTAAACTTCCTTAAAAATAGATCAAATAAATGTATTTAAGAAGCAAAAAATCTTAATTTTAGATAGATTTATGGCTAAAACAAGAAAATATGGGGATTGGAAAAGTCTTCATATTTTATGCATTTTTGATTCTCAAACACATGTATCTTGTTTTAAGGATGTTTAGGTATTTTCACAAAAAAAAAAAATCCTGATTAATAAAATACTGATTTTGCAGGGTTTCATTAACAGCATACCCAGATGTCCGTGACGCTGTCACCTTAAATGACACTCTAAACGTTTAGCTTTTAAAAACGTTCATGTCAAACACACTAACAACACATCGGCTGTATGTCCAGACACATTTAATATGACTATCTGCCTAACATCTTACAGAACATTAAATTAAAAATTAAATTAACTTAAATCTTGAGACCTTTAATCCACACCATTCCAGTTCAGTATTTTTCTCATTTTCTCAAAACCAGTGTGGTTATTTTGTAGACCGCAGGAAAGTCCACACAGACAGATTTCAAACTCTGTCGCAGGACGTCCCGTATACCAAAGGTACAGTTTCCGCCCACGCGTGGCCTTTAAAATAGATTTAAACTTAAAATGAAGTATTTCTGGCATAGTACTGATAAATGTTGAGATTATGGAGCGCTTTGAAGTGACATTGTATTTATTATATGGCTGCATTATGGAGTAATGAGGTTTAGTGATGACTACCCTGGATTAATGATCTTTTTAAGTATTAAATATTTTAACATACATTACTTGGCAACTGTCTCCCTGAATTAGTCTCACAGGCACAGTTCATATGCCGCTGCTGCCATGTTCCTTTTATACCCTTTTCTTTATTAAAAAAACATCCTTCATGCATATACATATAGCTGCTCTGAAGACATCAGGATGACATCACAACCCTCTCACAAATCTCTCATATCTCCATATTCATTTTAAAGCTCTTTTTTCCCCATTTGCATTTCAAGTTGTTTCTCTGCAGCGTTTCCTGTTCTTTACTGACTGTGTTTCGGTGATGTTTGTGATATTGGATTGGGGATAAAATATGTGATGTTTGGGCTGAAGCATTAAATAAAAGACTTTGTCTTCCACAACTGGGGCTTAATGATGGACTAAATAGTATTAGTTGAAAATGCTTCTTTCAGACCAAACATTATATGACACTGTGGTACTGTGTATCCCGTCACGCGGCCCCCTACATTAAACCAAAAGCCAAACTTAATTAATCCCTTAATCCAGCTCTGTTAGAAAGAATTAATTAGCTCATCAGCAAGTGGTTTTAGAGGCTAAACATAATGATTACTGAATAACTACACCCATCACTGGCTATGAATAGGTTCTCTGGAAACAAATTATCGTCTGTAAATAGATGTATTTTTTTGCTGATATTTTCTGATAACTGTGTTTCTGGAATATCTGCTGTTTTGCCAGCATTATAAACAAAGTGGGTTCGTCTTTTCTTTAGGATATGTGCAAATACAATGCTTGCCAATTGTCCCCTTGTTGTCCTGTGGCTGGTTGCCACCCACAAGTCTGTCTGCTACCCAGACACAAAGTAGGTTCGTCTGCTACCCAGACAGACTTGTACGATTTGGTGCTCACCAAAAATAAACCATCAACTTTTCTCATTAGTTGATCTCCAATAAATAACAAAAAGTCGGACCTGTATTCCGGTTGCCCTCATCTGACACAGCATTCCCTCTCCGATCAGGATCCTGTCACAGCGTCAAACCTTTCACAGCATTTCGCACCCATCTCACGTTGGAGAGTGTTGATCATAACATCCCATGTCAACTGCTGGAGGCTTTGAATATAAACTAAGAGCTGCATCATAGCTTTATGGCTTTGCTGAGTAGAACTTGTAGATGATGTGCTGTTTCCCTTCAGGTTGTGTGGAATGAATGTTTTAAAGAGATAAACTCACACATTTTTAATGGTTTCTCCATAACACTCTCCTCGTCAGCAGAGGGAAATGGGCTCGTCGGGAGACAGCGGAGTGTCGAAGAGTTCCCTCTATTCTCGAGCAGGATACAGTGAAGGTGAAAGCCCTCATCTGCCTCGTGACATGGACCACTCGCTGGGCATCGCCCGAGAGGAGGTACTGCATGCACTTCACCACATTTGGGGCCACAGCAGATAGTATTGAAGACAACAGAAAATGCTGCAGTCTGTACCTGTTTTGGGTCAAAAATGCAGTTTATAATAATCGTTTATAATTTGAGCTGTTGGATACGATTTCCCAGAAAATGTCAGTTTGGCTCCATTTGTCTTTAACATACGTGAAGAAAAGTACGTAAAGTAACCTGCAATTTTATGTTTCAAACAGAGACGGCAAAAGTTACAGATTGCAGCTTCAATAATTCAATAATTGATATGGACATGGAAAAATACTCTATCCCTCTTGTTCTTAATAATTTCTCTCAATAATTTTTCATAACTCTGTTATTCCTGGAAAAGGCATTTTGGAAGGCATTCGAATCTTAGTGATGGAGCAGTGCTGCAGTAACCCAAATTAAACTCTATAACCTCATATTTACAAAATTAGGCCTTTAAGATGAAGAATTACAGTATGGCAGCTTTATTAAGAACATATTTTGGGTGTCTTTGCTCTGTTCTGTGATTTGTATACTTCCTTAAGTGTACTGGGCACTAGTGTACTGTTACCACTTAGCGTAATTCACACGTATTGAGTTTCCTCCTCAGTTTTAGTTGTCTAAAGTCACAGCTCTGATATTCTGACTGTGTGAGATGTGACTGTTCCATCAGATTGTGGTCAAAGAGAAAGAAGCCATGGAGTGGAAGAGGAAGTACGAGGAGAGCAGACGAGAGGTGGAGGAGATGAGGTGGGTCAAATCTGTACAATAAGAAGAAGATTTTTACAGCGCACGATCTTGTGGTTAGAGGAGGAGCTCTGAGCTCTGTGTTTAGTGATGACGCTCATGCGTCAGTCATTTCCGCATGCGTTCCTACTTCTTTCCCCATCATTTCCTCATCTTTATTTTCTGATCAACAAAACTAAAGAGAAAGTAACATTGATCAAGTTGCCCAAATGCTCACACATCTCCTACAGCAACCTCAGTCTACCTCTCAATCTGTTTATCTCTTTCCTACAGTTTTTTTTAGGTCCTGCCCTAACAGAAAGCCAATTAAAGAGGGCCTTTGTGTCAGATGTGCCAGTATTTGGGGGAGGGAACGATAACACTAAAAACGCACCATATCATGTAACTGGCCTATAACACACAGGAATGACACAATATAATGGTTTATATTATATAGTTTTTGCCTGAGGATCTGGTAACAGAGGGCTTAAATCAAGTATCCTTAATGGTTTAAACAGCGTCAGCCTAAAGATGCAGTGTTATCTAATTGATAAGACTGATTGAAAGAGGACACATCTCAAAGCAGTACCTTTGTTTTCACTACGCTTGGCTAGAGGCAGAGTGGCAGTCGAGGAGGCTGGGGATTACGGCCAGCTGGCCTGGGCCTTGTTATTGGATAAGAATGGAGCTTAGTTCATTAGTCTGGTGGGGCTTAGGATAAAGAAGGACTAAGAAGCTAAGGGAAGGCATAGCTAATCCATCCCCTTACTGTGCTGGCAACCTGCTTTTCTTTACCGTCAGTCTCTGCCACACTCACTTAGGTAGGAATGGTCAACTCCAGCCCCTCCAAGCAGCTCAGAATCTCTGTTCCACTGCCTCACTGCCAACTACCTACATAGGCAGCTGCTCTTTGAGGCAACATCATAAGCATCTTAAATGAAAGATTTAGAATGCTCTATTTTTTTAAGTTAGCATATACTGTAATAAGCATACAGTAGATACATTACACTAACCTGTTTTTAACCCATTTTCCATTGAATGCATATGAGTTAATCTGCATTTCTTTTACCCCATCTACCATCATGGACGATTTGCATTTACTAAACTTGCTGCAGTGCATTTTGGGATTGCTTTATACAAGATTCTGTGTTATCATTCGGCTAATGCTAGGTATCTTCCTCTTGCTCTTTGCCTGCAGGGGAATAGTTATGGAGTATGAGAAGACCATTGCAGAAATGATCGGTGAGTCTTGACTTCTGAATATGGCTTTATCCCCTGCTTCCAATTTATTTGTGCTTTGTCAATCTTTCGGTTGGTCTGTTATCTGCTCCAGTACTGTAAACAAACAGACATGATCCTTCCACAGTCGTTCCACGTCTACACACATATGCAACGCATTTTTTAATTTCTCATTTAATTTGCAGAAATATCTCGCGTGCCTCTGGACTCAAACACTGGTCAGTTAAGAGCACAACCCTTCACATGTATACTCTGCTTAACTCGGCTTGCTTTCGCGATTTAAACGTGATCTGCTCAAATGTCCCTTACCAGGCCCCACCCACTGACATGCTCACTGTATTTCGTTGCCTTGCAGTATTTACCAGCATGTAAATACTGTACGTTGTCTTTATCAGGCTTTGACATTTGGTCTCTGGTTTAATATCGACCTGCTTTTCTCCTTTGCATCAACAAACAAAAGCAGTTACCTGGACACCCTTCGTTTTTCACTTCTTACATTCTTCATGAATAAAACAAATGACCATCCACTTTCCAGCGATATCATTCATTATATTTCACCTTCTTATTTATCCACACGTATTGTACTTCTTTGCTTATTTTTTGTTTTTGGTTCGTTTCATATATTTTCTTGCCCACTTTTTTGATTTCCATCACTTGTTTGGTTTCATTTCATTTCCGGAACCGGTTTCATTACATGAGGAACTTGTTCATTTTCTGTGACACACATTTCTCTCACATGTGCCCCCCTGCTGGCTTGTTTTAATGCAGTGCCTTCTTTCTGTTTTGCTTCCTCCGTCCCCTGTAAATATTTGTTAAATGACTCAGGCATGCCTGGTAAGTAACAGCGATTTCTCATTTTCTTTGTGTTGCATCCACCATGTGATAGTGACAGCCAGGAGAGTTTCCTGTCTTTCAGTAGAGTGTTAATGTCTGTTTTCATTTTAAAAGTCATCTACTTCTGCTCTAGATCATTTGGAGACCTTTTCATAGATATTCTCAATAAACCAGGACCTTATAATATTACTACAAAGGTTTATCACAAACCAATAAATACCAACAGAATTGCGACCAAATTTGCTTACAATGCATTCACTGTTAATAAATAAATCAGGTTTACAGTCATCTGTTTTTCCATAAATTGTCCTCCACATTTGTATGTCAAAAAAGACTGTCAACGCAGTTAAACCGGCTACATGATCAATCTTATAAAGTCTCTCTCATGTCATGTCTCATGCTGTCTCACAGTGGTTTGCCCTTCATTTAGTCTGTGCGAGTTTTCTGCATGCATTACACGGATTCAGGGTCAAAATAAAAACTGCCATTTTCATTTATGTCCTCATCAACGATGTAGGCATAGTGGTAAAGAGTTTCATTTATTTCTGAAGAACATGGAGGAACATAAAACCCATCTAATTTACAGCTTTTGTGTATTCGTGTGTATGTCAGAGGGTGAGCAGAGGGAGAAGAACCTGTCACATCACACTATCCAGCAGCTGATTCTGGAGCGGGACCAGGCTTTGGCCGACCTCAACTCTGTGGAGAAATCTCTAGCTGACTTGTTCCGTCGCTATGAGAAGATGAAGGATGTTTTGGAAGGCTTCCGTAAGGTGAGTCACACACACACACACACACACACTTTTATCCAAAGCGACTTACAGTTCATTAAAGTTATACATTTTGTCAGTGCATGTGCTCCCTGGCAATCGAACCCACAACCTTTGCGTTGCTAGCACAATGCTCTACCAACTGAGCTATATGTTACGGGATAAGATATCCATTAAACTCACTATAAATCCTCATCTTTCCTTCAGAATGAGGATGTGTTGAAGAAATGTGCCCAGGAGTATCTGTCTCGGGTCCGTAAGGAGGAGCAGCGCTACCAGGCGCTGAAGATCCACGCTGAGGAGAAGCTGGATAAGTACGTACAGATCTGTCACAGATTCCCTAAGTTCTTTTCATCTGCTTTATCTGGTACTGGATTTATGTAGCCGTTAACAATAGGGGTGACTGATGCCGTCGGTTTGATCATGTGACATCTGCAGGGCGAATGCTGAAATCGCTCAGGTGAGAACCAAAGCTAAGCAAGAGCAAGCAGCACATCAGGCCAGTCTGAGGAAAGAGCAGATGAAAGTGGACTCGCTGGAACGCACACTGGAACAGAAGGTTTGATCTTACTCCAAATCCACCTACAGATCTCCGGCATAGCTCAAAACTAGGGCTGTCAGTGAATGAAGATGTTCAGTCACATAATGTTTGCATTTGATATGTTTGATCTCATCATACTTTAGTAGTTGAGTCATGGGGTTCCTTTCAAGGAGAGAAAATAAACAATTGTTGTTTTATTTCCGCAGAACAAAGAGATCGAGGAACTGACCAAAATTTGTGATGAGTTGATTGCCAAGATGGGGAGGAGCTAGCCGCCCGTTAGACAGTTCTGTTTGCACCGGAACATGACAGGAGAACAGGGATTGGGAAAAAATGATGTTAAGGTGGAAGAAGATTAGGAGTCTCATTATCATTTTCTCCTCTGATGGACAGAACAACGAACTAACCACATGAACTTCATGGATCTCACACTACTGATGTCTTCTCCTCAGATCTGGGAGGACACACTAGATTCTGGCTGTAGTAACGTTCTCTTCCTATTGATGTATTAATGTACACCAGTGTACCTATATAGAGGGTCTTGTGTAAGTACTTCCCACCCGTATAGAATTTTTTGAGTCTGTATAGCTCACAGAGAGAGAATGTGTTTTTAGCGCGTGTGAAGTTATGAGTGCCATTGCCATGACAACCACTGATGGAGCCGACTGTTAAACTGATTCCTGTGGTTCCCTCTTGTTAACTTGAAAACAGAAATGACCGGGAGAAAGAGAATATATAAATATATAATGTAGAACAGAGTTCTTAATCATACAGTTGTCACAAAGTGGTAGACATGACTATGAAACAAATGCATGTTGTAAGCCTTCACGGTTTTGTAAATATGAAAATGACTTGAATATAGTAAAGGTACATAACTGCAGATTTTGATACTGTTAGTTTGATTGGCTTCTTTGCTTATCTTTGTAGATACTTGTTGCTCGTTCGTTTTGTTGTCTCTTAGCAAAACTGATGTGCGATTTTATTTGGGGATTTTATTTTGATATGTGAATGAACCCGGCTGTGACTGTCAGTGGTTCTGAGTTGAATTTAATCTGGTTTTGTCTCGGTCCAGGTATGGCTGATGTTTCACACAGGAGAAATTCTGACAGTTACACAGGACATGCTTATAAAGTGCAATAAAAGATGGCAATACAGATCTTGGTGGTTTTCTGACCCTTATCTCACAGATGCAACAGTCAATAAACAAAATGTATAGAGTTAAATTGTTTACTGTAGTAATAATATGATTTACTCATTGGGTCATTTTGAAAAGCATTTGGAGATGGTAATGAACACACAATGAATCTTGCTCACATGATCTTGTGTGTCTGGAAACTTCTGCATGAATTAGCCGGCAGATGGGCCTTAATATCAAGCCAGACAGACAACATTAGTGGCAGTGACGTGCTGCCACACAACCAAGACATCTGTGAGCACACAAAACAAATGTGAGATTACAGTTACACTACATAAAATAAGAGGCAGACTCATCAAATAAACATAAAAAAATGAAAGGACAAAATAATTAAATGTACATAATGATAGAACAAAATCAAATAAAAAACAATGAAAAAATGAAACATTTCTTTGGATTAAAGTTACATAATTATGAAATGACACAATGTTTTATATAGAAGTAAATGTGTTTATTTTTTGTTTGTTTAAAATTCTCACCACATCATTCTAAAATCATCCTATAATTCATAGATACTTATTAAACTATATCTATATAATGGACTATGTATGATATGTATAATATAAATATATTTACTGTTAAACAAACACGGCACTAACATAAATTAAATTAAAACCAAATTAGCGGTCATACCTGTTATACAGTTATTGTATATGATCAGATCATCAATTATACCTGATTGATGCTTATTTATGACTTTGATATGGACTAGAGGTTTGATTTGTTACCTCATCGCACATGTGTATTTAAACCTGTGTGGTTGGTAATTAAATCGTTTTAGTTTGATTGGTCGACTTGACATTTCTGCTGTGTCACAAGGAACATTGTGTAAGTTGATTAGAAGCAAACTAATACTGCACACACAGAATGCATTAGAAACTCTAGTCTGGAGTGAATATGGGACACCTGGCATACAGCAATATGGGGGTGGAGCACAGTAAGAGATCCCTCATCTCTGATTAGTCTAGATGGTGAGGAGCCATACAGAACTTAAGACTGTATCATGGGCCTACAGTAAGTGGACAGGCTGGTAATCTGTGTCTCCTCACTCCTGTTGGGTATTAGCTCTCCACAAGCAGGGCTTAAACTCAGGGGTTTTAGAAGCAAACAACCTGCTTTTCATTGTCCTTACCTGACAGCTACAGGAGACATGAGATCTGTCCATTTCTACCTGCTGCTGGGCCTGGGCCTAACCTTCCTTCTTGCTCAAAGTGAGTAACCTCTCTTTGTTGTTTGTCCTCCTCTTATTAGCCTATTGTCTTCTCAGTTACTGTAGGTGAAGCACACACTGTGACAAATCCTGATTAGCTTTTCAGTCTAGACTTCTCAATCTGGTGTTCTGGTTTTGTGTCTGTTTTGTTGTGTATGTTTTTAGTTTACGCTTGCTGGTTTCCGAACCACCATTTGCACAGTGGCTTGTTGCTTGTAGGCTTGCGTGAGAATACAGCATCCTGTCTGTCTTGATTAGTGTGTTAAAAGACTGACTGTTAGGAACTGTTAGCAATCCTTTAAACAGATTGAAGGCTTCACAAAGGAGATAATGTATCCGTGAACCAGAGGTACTTTAAAACCAGCAGTTCAGCAGTGGTTTTCACTCAGCAATATCAATAGCATTTTACGGTGAGCTGAAAACACACTTTGAAGCATATACATTAAAGTATATATGGAATGTGAAGGTGAGATACATTTAGTATATTAATAGATTATTACATAATTATAATATTTATAGTATTATATAATATTATATATGATAATTATAGAATTAATTTTACAGTATATTTGACAATTTTCTTACAGTATATAAAGTTATAATAGCAAACACATTGCAAATACTCCATCTGTGTGTATAGCCTCAGTTTTCCTCATCTGATAAAAGAAGAACCAGCTCCACAGACTAAACATCATAGCAGCCTCAGCCGTGGTTTGCTCATGCCTATAGTGTGCAGTCTGTGCGTGAAAGGCCGTAATTTAGAGGAAGACTTTAAAAGTACAGTTTTAGTTTAGTGCTAGCACTACACTTTGCTTATTGATTTATGGATCATTTCAAACAGCTAGAAAAGTGCCAGTAAATAAGGTTCGATTTTTGGCATTTATGTCCTGTGAACTGAGGGCATTTGCTATGAAAGACAAAGATTCAGATTTGGCAGACTGACTCCAGCAAACAGTGTTAAGACACACACAAAACACAAAATAAAAAAGCATGTAAAGAGAATTCTGGTTTTGTGGGTATTTTAGAGGCATGTCTGATCTTGTTGACTTGAACTTCAAAGGGTGTCTGTTTAAAAACTGGCACTTTTAGAAGATGATAGAATAGAGGCACATCAAAAAGGCTTAGCTGCAACATGTTCTGCTGGGCTGTTGCAAGACGGTGTAAAACACTGACTTATTCCTCCGCCGTGATTTTGTCGATCCCTAATGTCTGTTGAATCGTTTCTAGAAACGAGTTCACACTCCCCAGTGATTTAAAAGGTGGAACGTTTAGACTTTTTTAGACTAAGCTTTTAAGCGACTGCATCCAAATGATCTCATGTTGACAGCAGATTTGCTGCTCTCCTAAAGCTGCTTTGTCAGGAAAGCTGACTGTATATTTTTATGCTCACAATATCATCGATGCTGTGAAGTGGTGTGACTCTTCTTTATTTGCTGTCACACTAGGAAGGAAATTGACTATAAATACATTAGGAGCTGCTTAGTCAGATGAGAAATACTCGCTTTGATTGTCAGCACGAAAACAACAGGAGTCTTATGAGCTATTTTTAAGATAAAATAAACTGATTCTGGATCAGTATCAGTCTATAATATTGCTGCTGCTCTTGAGGAATTGTGATATTTAAAGCGCTTTGTCTTTTTTAGGTGAAGCACTGCGGTGTTACACCTGCATGGGTGCTACAGATGAAGACTGTAATCGGCAGGGTTCCAAAACATGTCCGAGCTTCTCAGATGCATGCGCTGTGGTTCGAGGACATGGCAGTAAGTTTAATGGTAAAGCAGTTAATAGTAATTGTATAGACAGATGGGAAGAAACTGGCTGACAGTATAAGATTCCTTAAATCAGGGTGATTCATTACTCATCATTCGCAAAATCATTAACTACGCCACTGTGTTTGTGTGTGTGTGTGGGTGTGTTTACTTAACCATTTATTGGGGACAAATTTGTACCCAAAAGTCAGCAAAACCTAATAAATCTCAACAAAGCCTCCTTTTGGGGATGTCTTTATTTGTTATAACTAGTTGTGTATAAAAACAATAGAAGTCTAGGGAATTTAGATAAATAAATGTGTGTGTGTATGTGTGTGTGTGTGTGTGGACACTGGATCAGGCTTGTGTACAGTAAGACAGACTGTTCTGTCTGGCCGCAGCTTAGAAATAGCAGGAGGTCTACATCTTCTGTTCAGGATCCGAGCACATTAATATGTAATCGCCTCCTCATACCATTCTTGTCTTCTTAGGTGGAGTAATGAAGTCGTGCTCCTACAAATCCTTCTGCAGCCAGGCTAACAGTCAGGGCTACCGAGCGCCAGGGGTTAAAGTTCATTGCTGCTACTCGGATGACTGTAATGTGGCAGGACACGCCACTAGAATCAGCACAGGGGTCAACTTCCTTCTGCTGCTTCTTGTATGCGTCTGGCATGTGCTGTCAAACTAATGTTGCCCTAGACAAACAGACCTGGCTGTTAAACTCCATTACCCCTGTGGAACCCAACAGAACGCTGTGTACTCTGTGATTGTTGACATATATTTAAAAAATGAGTCATACCACACTGAAAGGTTTAGCCATTTGCGATTGCAATGGGATCACACATGCTATTTAATCTGTTTTATCAAACATACACACACATAGAAGCTTACATGCATAGACGTGTCATACTTCTACAGAAAGCAAATGTATTTATGGTATTGATTCAAATGTTCTAGGATCTCAAAAAGCCGAAAGCCTTTTATTTTCTTTAGGCCAAATAAATCTAAAGGAGCTCTATTTACAGTAAGTCAATTTTGGTGGTATGATCAGGGAAAAGATGTTAAAGATGAGCCTCAAATGTGTGTAATTTCATTTTCATGTCACTCCATGCGCAACGAAAACACAAGGAAACACAAACTCTCTGGCTCTGTTTGCTTTTGTGATTGACTGTAAATAAACAGATTTTTTTCTCTGTGGTTTTAAGGCTGGTAATATGGGACTGAATTCAGAGTAGAACATAATGAGAGTGACAGACAGAGTAATCAGTGCATTTAAAATACGTATTCATTAAAAATGCTGAGAAAACTGGTACAATAAAAACAAAAATTGTTTACATATTTTTATCCTATTTATTTATTTTCATATATATATAAAATACAAGGCAACTCCGCTTGATACCCCACGTGCTTTAAATCTAGTTAACACAAGGTGTCAGTGTAAATTCACGTATCAACAAAAATCACGTAGTTGCACTACAGACGCGCTTGTTTGAACGCCGAAGCTGGTGACGCCATCCAAAATACCTGACGTGACCTGTGCAAGGTAAGTTTATCATATAAGCGCTGTTTCTACGTTACACGAAACTGTACGCGTAACCCAACCCAAACTTGTGATTTATGTCAAAAGATTAGAGAAGACGCACAGTATAGACTGTCACAGGCGTGGCATTGGTGAGAGACATCCACAAGATTAACGGGTTACATTGTGATAATATTGTGATTATATTGCTCAGTAAGGTGTGAATGCGAGATTTTTATATGATTTAATTCGATATTATAAATGACTATTAAATTCGTGATTAATGATGAGCTCCTCTTGAACCATCAACTCAAACCAGTCTCTCTGTCGATCCAAATATCATTTTAAATCATGCCTAAAATATTTTTGTCAGCTTGAGTGAAAAAAATGACCATGTGTGTATTTTAAAGGCAGGATAGGTGATCTTTTTCATAAACATTTTTGTTGTGGTGGTTAATATGGATACATACATACAGGCTCATTAAATGTACGTCCAATCATTCGGTCTGAATGCAGTGATACGATGTCCTACTTGCTTGTTAAACTATGCTTGAAGGCATGGCAGAGATCGCTTTTAACAGAGCGTGAGAGCTTTTACGTTGGGTTGCTATTGCTAGCCTCTCCAAAATTTGCTTACCCCACAAAGTATAATTTGTGCTTTTAAATCTCAACGTTTTCTTTAATTTGTCATCACTTTTGGGCTCCATCATCCCTCTTTCCTTCTTATTCCCCTCCCCTGAGGTTTGTACGTTCCTCCTCTGACAGACAGGTGTGACAGTGTGAACAAGCTGCCCTAGAGGGGGATAGAGAATGACCCCAAACTGTGATAGTCCAGGGCCGTTTGGCTGGGTGCTCGCTTTGCTATGTCAGTCCTCATCAGGTCTCATTGTCTTTATTTGGAGATTATGTTCTCACCTTTATCACGACCTTCGTTCTTGGGTTAAGACTGAATCACAAGGCTAATGGGTGTTTGGAGAAAATCAAGGGTGCAGTTTAAGTAGTGCTACATCTATCTTGGTATATGTTATATTGTTACATTTACATTTATGCATTTGGCAGACGCTTTTATTCAAAGCGACTTACAGTTCATTCAAGTTATTCATTTTGTCAGTGCATGTGCTCCCTGGGAATCGAACCCACGACCTTTGCGCTGCTAGCGCGATGCTCTACCAACTGAGCTACAGAATTATGATAACCATATGTTTAGATTACGGGTAGGATTGATGTACAGTTTGTGATGTTGTGTGTTGGCTGCATTTATGAGGGTAGGGAATTTTGTGACCTCATGGAAATCTTTATGGCCTTCCTCCAGGACAGTTCTGAGCTGAAGGTCTGGGCCTGTGATGCATATTGTCTACTGTCTTCTAAACTGCCTGAAGTTGTGATGGTTTAATTATAGTGAACCAGTAAGGTGCCTTGGATCTTATAGGGAAAGTGACATTCCAAAAAATTGTCTTATTTCTTAAATCTGTCACCGATTGCCATCAGTGATGTGTGTAAAGGTCATCACTATGGTGACCATCTAGAAGAAATAGCTCATTTGATCTTCCCCAGGTAACTGCTCAAGTCTAATCCTTTACCTAGGGACACTATTACGGTAAATCCCATCCTGACTATAAAGAGCCTTAAGCCAAACGCCCTTATTGGTAGATGTTGGAAACCAGACGACCATTGTTTTGATCCTTTAGAAGGTCTAGCCAGCACACTTGGGGGTTTTGCATGTTATTGTGGTCCACACAAGGGATTAGAACCTCAAAATTGCCTTTTTTAGTCTAGCAGACTCTTAAAAGATGGTTTATCTATCTTTATTCGTGCAATATGTAACTTAATTTGTCCCAACTTGTATTGGGTTTTTGGGGCGACTGTTGCGTAGTGGTTTGATCAGCATCCATCAACATTTATGTATCTGGGACAGCTTAGTGTTATGAAGAAAGAAGCCATTGAGCTGATTTAGGGAAAGCCTGAATCTCTTGTCACGGTGTAAAAAGGATCTGGGGAATTGTTTGAGTTTTTATTAAGCCCCTCGTGCATTTACCATGTGATATTATGAACAATGTGATGTACCAACATGATGCTAGCAAAACAACGGTCATGGGTTCGAATCTGAATGGATTGGATTAAATGTATATTCTTAATCAGTGGTGGAAATGGCAGAGATAATTTTGGGGATATTTTATATTTTAAACCCACAGATGCAGGAAAATCCCCCCCAAAAAAGGGCCCCTGAGTCCTCACATTTCCAGCACTGCTCTTTGTACTGTAAGTTGCTTTAAATCAAACGTACAAATGTAAATGCAATGAGGTGGATACGAAAGCATGTGAGATGAAGTCTGTGTTTATGAGTGTGTGGTGACCGACTGGCTGGTCCGGGTTCAGCCCGCGGTCACTGGTTCTGGGGTCTCCGGGTCTCAAATCTTTTTTGAAAAAGATCCATGAAGCAGAATTAAAGTGATCTACCACCGGACTGAGGAGCCAGGGCTTTTGGAAACCGGGAAGAGGGTCGCCAAAGAGGCAGAGGGGAGAGTAGGGGGTATGTTCAGGGAAAAGGGGGGTGGGGGTGTAGTAAGAATTGGAGAGTTATGCATAACCCAGTCTGGCCTCAGCCACTTTGAAATGAACCTAAATAGTCTACTGCATAGAGCTAATACAGTCAGGTGTGGAGACGAGTGGAGGCGAGTTGTAGCAGTATTTAGACTATGAACATGAGAGTTTCTGAGACAAGTATTTGCACCTTGCAAGCGAGATTGTGTGATTAAGATCTGCAGAAGTATGTTAAACAGAACAGACTGAATGTGAAGCTTTTTTTAGTAGTGCGATTTAATTGAATGTCTCAAGACAACAGTTTGGTTGCTAGGGTTTAAGCTCACTTTAGGGTTTAAGCTTACTGTGTTTTAATCTAACATGGCATCATAGATTCTCATAGTGAGATGCTAAAATGGAAGTGTAGTTAAATGATGTTCCTCTCTCACATGTTGCTTCACACTTTCGGCATGTAATTAATCCTCCGCTGCAGGAAACATACTCGCTTTCCACAGTTATCTGCTTTCTGACCTGTCACAGCAGGTTGTTTAGTCCTTCTTTTGGTTGAAGATTTGCACCAGTTCTTCTGAAAGGTTCAATTATATGGTTTTACCTGTGATAATTATTTCAGATTAGTGTTATTTGTAGGCTGGAAGTCTGACACGTGAGATGACTCCACACATTTAAGATGAATCATTTAGCTTATTTTAAAAATAGTATGTTGTTCCCTAGTGAAAATGTTTTAAACCCGTTTAATAATGTGACATGAGATATTGTCTGTTTTTCAGATAAATCGAATGCAATATAGGTTATAGTTTTATGCTTATGAGGTAAGTAAAATAAACTTAATTTAAAGGGAAGACACATTTATTTTTCCTACCACCTTGGCAAATATTTGTTTCTTGTTTTAGGAATAAATCTTAATAAAACAAGATCTTGTCGTTTTGCTTCTAGTGCTGTTTATATATTTTCACTGGAAAACAAGGTGAGGTTCAAAATGAGTTTTTGCTTTGCATGTTAATCAGTTATGTGCACATTCAAAACAATCCTGAAAAATAATGAATTAATAAACTAAATAAAATACACTACCTGTATTTTATTACATTTGCCTTTTAAATGACAAATGCGCCAAAAGTGCTATTAGCAGAAATGGAAGATTCTTGTTACTCAGTCCCTTTTGGCCCACGCAGAATTTTAACAATAAATGTTTCTATAAATATTCCCTGACTATAACTCTATTTTAGCACTCTCATCAGATAATACACCAGAGTCAGTCTGTTTCATTGAATTGAATGTTTATTTATTGGAATTCTTTAAATTGCCTGCAAATAAAAAAATATAACAATTCCACCAGTCAAGTGCAGGTTTAGCATTGTATCCAAAAGAATGAAAATGGCCACATAAGCCCTGAACGATTAGCTGCCAATCAAAGTCTGCTAATACCGCTTGTGCATGTTTGTGCCAGACTAAACTTGCAGGGAAGTGAGAATTAAATGTGGAGGACGTTTTTAGCCACTTTAAAATGAACTAGAAAAGGCACAAATGAGGTGGAGAGAAGCCAGACTCTTAACCAAAACCAGCTCGCACCGCTAACCGCTGCACCCTGGGGCAGGGGCATACTTAGTCAGCCATGCCATGCAACTGGGATAATGAGTCTTGGAAACGAATATGAACTGATATAATTGAGCATTCTCCCCTAATGAAGATCCTCCATGTTGTCACCAGTGAGGCGCTAATTGAAGGGAGGTGGATGTGGAGGCCATGAAGGGTTCTTGCTGGATGGAAAAGCAGGGCTTGTTGAAGACCAAGTCTTCCATCATGGAACGTCAAGCAGAATCCCTTCCACCTAGTTTTTTATTGTGTTTCTCAAGCCTTTGCGTTTGTTCTTTGGTTCCTTCTTTGTTTTCTATTCCTGAGTGAGGGTTTAACAGAGGATGAAGGAGAGTTGGGGTCCACATTAAGCAGGAGGGAAAAGAGAAACAGGAGAGACTGAGGCTGTACAGGTAAAACCCAGTTCAGGAAGGGCTGAAGTTGTGGGGGGCTATTCAGTTTAGTTGGAGCACAGGTCATGTCGGGGTTTCAGTTAAGGGATGCAGTGGGCTGAGGAGAGAACGGGCGGGGGTCGAGAGAGAGAAGGTCACTGCAGAATCAGTTCAGTTCCTGGGATAATAGGGGAGCAAATTGGTTTTGACAAGTTAGTGGAGGTGGAAGTAATTCAGTCCTTTAAAGAGAAGAGGGCAAACACAGGAATACCATGAGATAATAAAGGCAGCTGGTGGGAGGGATGGAGAGGTGGGCCTCAGGCCAAAATTCTGAGGCCTGGCTTCTGGTCCAGTCTACAGCCTGTGGCACTGGGAGAAAGAAGGCAGACTGGCTATACCAACAGACGGAGGCACGAACCAACAGCTGCCAGGTGCCATAATGGAGGAGGCACAGCTGGGTATATTCTCAACCATCCAACTGTGACTGGCTGACTGCTAGATGAGTCATGACTTGGACTATAAACAAGCTTTATCATTTTGCCTTCTTTTTGAGGCTTAGAGCCTCAAGTAAGATTCTTTTTCACATGTCATGGGTAAATCTTTTCTAGTCATCTCCCATAGAAGCAGGGGTGTATTTGAGCACAAACATTGCATTAACAGAGGGTAATGAAAACTAATGGACATCAGACTGCTGGCATTTACTGTACTGACAGATCTCTGGCTAAACCAGCCCCCTGATTGGCCGAAGGCTGCATGGGGAGCATAAGCCTCTCAGACATATTTATAAGGTTTTCAAGAAAGTATTTTGCATAAAAACACTCACTTCCAAGGGCCATTGTTAGCAAGCGGCTTAACATTTATTTTAAAAAAGCTCTCTAGGGTACTGAACTAAAATGAACGGCGGGCATTAAGTTGTGCTGTACTTCCTAAAGCAAAATGTTTAACTTTTTATTGGCTATGTGGAAGAGGGAAGAAGGTTCAGATTTATGAGATCGATTTTTTTTTTTTTAGTTTTTGTAATGCTGGAAAGACAAACGCATTATTTGCATCAAGCGCTTCAGTAAAAGCAGCGCAAATGCGGATGCAATTAAGAGTCATACTCGAACTCTTTACCACGTCGCATGACTCGCATCCATTTGGGCACTTCTAGGGAATTGTTGTTAGATCCTGCAAACCTAAATCGGTCCCGTCCCCGTGTTTAAGGATGTGAGAATTTGCATTTAAACCCTCATTAAAAGTTTGCCTGACAGATGTGGTTTTACCCTGGGTTCCGTTCCAGCATGTTTACACTGTGTCTGCTTCCCACTCAGTTCAGTCAGTGACTGCGGTGGGCTGGTAGATCTCGCAGAGCTGGTAGACAATGACAGACCTTGGCAGACAGTTATGAGATGATATATTCACACTCCTGTCATTAGTATGTATCTGCTTATGATATGCTTCTACACTTGGCTCTTATTGCTGCATTGGAAAGCCTGCCATTCTGTTGGGCTTGCAGCGCCTGTTGAGTGGGCTGACATTACACTTAATGAGAAACTGTTATTTTATGAGGGCTCTCCTCACGTAACTCTGATAAGGGCCAGCTGTTACTCATTTTGCACTTCGCAATTTGGATGTTTCATATGCCATGTTACAGAAAGAACTGCTTCTGAAAAATACTGATTAATGATTGATACATACGTAATGAAAAGTATGTAAAGTAACATGCAATTTTATGTTTCAGAGATGGCGGTAGAGAGGTGAAACGTACGGACATTTTCACAAAAATGTACTCACGCAGCTGCTACACAGTTAAACAATTGGTGTCATGAATCCTGATCCTGTTCTGTTGTCCAGATCCATGTTTTCAGTAGCGCAGTCAGTGGTCAACTTTAGGAGAGGGGAAAGAAGGCAAAAAACGTGAGACTTTTTCTTTTCTTTTTCTTCCCCACCTTTTCTAGCTTTCTCAGCCCCTAATCCTGGTGGTTCTGACGCAGAGCGGTCACAGGTTTTGACAACACACATAATGACCTAAGCTAGTCTCTGTAGGGGGGGGCAAGAGGGGTTGTTGAAGCTGTGTGAGGAGAGGGGGGAGGAAGGTATGTAGCCTGGCTGAAGGGGGTCAACAGAGTTAGGGGAAGCATTTAGGGATTATTCTTGCTGGCCTTGCTGTCAGATTCTTATTCCTCATAGTGCCACTAGGGGTAGTAGCAACACAGACTGAGGTTGGACTGTCTGTATCTCAACACGTATGTGTTGGCCATCTGCCATATTAAGCTCTGCATCATGAACTGCACGAAACATTCAATAAATTGCACATTTGTCATTTTAATTCAATTAACACCGCAGAGCAGTTTTTCAAAACGCGGCATGTCGTCTTGTGAAACTGTGTGATTCTACGTGCCATCTTGGGATGTGGTGTGATTACGGTGGGCCCGTTTAATCAAAGCATTCTTTATAAGTCTTACAATGTGCTCCGTTTTAATCCTCTTATTCCCCCTAGTGAGTGGATACAGCCGATGTGTGTGTAACCTAGGTAACGTAGGGAGTTCAACAAACTTGTGATTTTATAACCGTTTCGGTTGGCAACAGCTCTATAAGACCAGAGACACTTTAATGCGTTCACGCACCCCGTGTGTCACACGACAACGGATTCCCACAGACGAATACTCCTGAGTCATGCACTCTGAAATCATCGGAGACATTAAAGCCAGTAATGGGAAGCTGCGGTTGAGCACGGTCTGTAAAAACAAAGGGCAAATATAATGATCAGTCTGCACTTTAAAATAGTTTGTAGTGCACAACTACACACTTGGTTGATGCGTTTGTTCGCACAGTGAAACTCTCTCCACGTTTCTCAGCATTATTATATCAGATCAGAGAGCAATTAATGGCTTAATGACACGTTCTAAGAAAAATTCATGCAGTAACATGCAGTGAAAATGTCCATAAATATGTGTCACTACATCTTTCTCATATCCATGTTTGGCACTAACATGAAAAATTAGTTGTGAATGTCCCATTGTTACCTAAAACTAATTTTATAATAACTGAATGACTATATGCAGCAAGTTAAGTTACTTTATATATTATGCTATGATTTGTCATTTAGAATACTGATGCCATATCTTAATCACTTTGTATATGTACATATAGTAAATAATATATATCATAAATTGAACAGTTCTGATCTTGGATGCTTGGATGTTCTAGTTTAAAATCTACAATATGGTACTATGACAGAAAACATCTGTTGTTGCATAGAAACACTGTGTTATGCCAGGAACTATATTGTTTAGCAGAAGGGTGACACTTAATAAACCTAAAAATTTAAATTATTTCATGGACATTTATGTCCCTAGTGTTTTTATTATGTGCTGGATTGTGAATAAAGTCATGGCTAATGGGTGCTTTTGGGCCTTCTGCTGTGTGTTACCCCTAACAGTGCCATTCAGCAATTCAGTTTAATTGAGTTTATTTGCAGAGCACTTAAACCGTTCCAAAGCAGCTTTAGAAAATATTCCCCACCAAGAAGGCACTAAGAATATCGATACACACACACACACAAAATACAGCACAGCCTCTATGCCTAATTTAATCAATTATATCTGCATTTAAGGCTTTATACATTAAAAACCATTGTGCATTACACAGAATAAATCATGTATTGATTCTGTCATTAGAACATTGTCTTAAAAAATGTTGTAAAAAATGTGCCTGTCAATAATAGCTTCTCCATCCGTCTTTTCCTAACGAACCGCACATATGCATTAAAAGCCGCCACTGACGACCCAGGATACCAGTGGAGGACAGGGATAAGGGCATCCCTCTGGGAAGAGTTATGAGAAGACCTGTCAAAACCTCTTTTCCCATCACACACGAGGAACGTTGTTATAGACAGCGAGCGTTTACGTTGTGGAAATGTGTTCGCCCTTGTCTAACAGTTTACGCCGACAATTTAAGAGTCACGATTTTCAATTCGGCGCTAAATAGGTAGAAAACGGGTCTCGCAGATATATTTAAAGTTAGGAGGGGATCTTTCATCACCGTGAGGACAGGTGAGAGTGGAGGAGCAAAGTGCTGTTAAGTAGCACATTTCTGCCTAATTGGACAGCATGAAGCATGTCCTAAAAAATAAAGTGTACTCCATGTGGGTCTTCTAATTATTTAACCACCAATCATCTGTATTCGACGCCTGAGGCTTGTGCATTAAAAATTGTAATGAAAAAGTTTGTCAGTTAAGGAAACAAAAATGCCGGGCTTATAATTGTGAAAAATGCATTATGAATGATTTAATTACATTCTGCTTTATCACGTTCCAAACAGCTCGACAGCCTCAAAGGTGAGGCCACACTGTCTGTGCAGTGGAAATTAATTTCCACACTAATTCTCTCAATAAACAAAGAAGCTGTGAGTAAGTCTAGCTCACACAGGCAAGATCTGCAAACTCTCCCCACAGAGCGCCATGTTTGAGCCTTTGACAATTAAGAGATAAGGTTATTATTATTTAGTGAATCAGTGATTTGTATGTGATGGGTGTTTTCAGATATTTATAACAACATTGTGGTGGCTAGATGTTTTCACTTTGTTATTTTGGTAGAAAATGTGAGTGGTTCTTATCTCTGTGGTACAAAAGTTGGCACTGTGGTGCTATGGTGTTGAAATGGTTGCCAGGGCTTTGCTGTACAGTTGCTAGGGTGTTTTGAGTGTTTTTGTAGCACATTGCTACACATTGCTGCTTGGTTGCTTACCGGCCAAGGTCAAACTAGTCCACCGCAAAATGTTTTTCACAGCAGGCATAATTTGTAAGTTCGATCACCGGATCTGTCAGATCTGATAAAACCCATTTTGATAAACCACTATAAACACCACAGATTGATTGATTGATTGATTGATTGATTGATTGATTGATTGATTGATTGATCGATTGATTGATTGATCGATTGATTGATCGATTGATTGATGTATTGATCTATAAAAAAACGTTCACACCTTTTAGGTATTTTAAGTACCTGTTTTTGTTTATACCAAGTGTGAATAGATGTGTTCTAAATCCAGTGCAGCCAATCAGATAAGATTGTAGTAATTATAGTAATGATGTCATTCAGCTCAGTCTGAATGCTCGGTTTCATCCGCAGATTTAGAATCTGCAGTTGAATCTTGTGCTCCGTTTTCTTTTTGGAAAGAATAAGGAACAATGCACCAGCATAACAGCTCATATCTTAGTGGCAAATCTGTGCTTTTTTTGGAGAAGCATCTCTTCCATTCTAACCGATCATTGCACAAACAAGGAGTAAGTCTGTCCCACTCAAAGCAACACAATTTCTTTCTAAATAATAAAAGGAAACACCCATTCAAAGTTAAAGCTTTCAGTGGTCGGAGTTCAGTGCTGAATGTCACAGATCTCATACTGGCAAGCTTTTAGGCGCCTCCAACCGTGCCATTAGTGGCACACAAACATTTTGGTGAAATCATTGAAAGAGGGGAACAAGGCTGAAACGTGGCCCTAACGGCTGCAGTTATCCGCACTGAGCTCCCTGTGTGTACGCAAGCCCGTGATAACATGTCATTTTGGCTAAATCACTTCTGCTATACTGGCATGAATGAAAAAGGAGTGTGACTCAGAAACTCATGATAAAGTGAATGCCAGTGAACTTGTGTGAGTGTTCCACAGTTAAGCCTGTGAGAGAGACGGAGAGGCATCACAAATGTACTACGGTGCAAGAGGTTTGTGAGTTATATATGGCGCTGAAGGGCTGTGTTTGTGTGAATAAGCTTTAGGTGGATTGACGGAGTGAGAAAGAATTAGGCATGACCTGTTCTGAGGGGTGGAAAACAGCCTTAAAAAAAAATCAAGCGAACATTATGCTAGGGCAGCTAGAGAAAAAATAAGATTTAACAGAAAATAAATTTAAGGGAATATCTCACCCGAATGTCATATCAAAATTAAACTGTCTGTTGATATACATTTAAATTTAAATTTGTTACTTACACAAAAACTCTGATTTCAGAAGACTTGCAGGCTAATTTTATGGTGCTTTTACATCCCTTTTGGGTCTCAAAAGCACCAGTCCCCAGTCATGTAATTGCACCGAAAAGAGCGACCAGTTAATTCTTCAAAATTGCACCTTTTTGTGTCCCAGGGAAGAAAAAAAGCCACACGGGTTTAGAACAACATAGGGGTAAGTCAACGATGACAGAATATTCATTTTAGGGTGAGCTATTGCTTTAAATGAAGAACAGAGAAAGCGGGTGGCCTTTGTAGCCTTTGCCTGAGGTGGACATGGTCTGTAGTACATGTCTCTGTGTCCCCACCTCCCAACTTCATCCCCCAGAGATGCAGTTGGGTCCCCCCCTCTCGATCCACCACTCGTTGCCCCCGGCCATAGCTGACTTTACAAGCAGCTGGCCGTGATATGGAACAAAACACTGTGGAGAAAGTTCTGCTTTTATCTCCCTTTTTTCCTGCTGTCCCCTCTGAGGTGGGGTAAGGGAGGGGTTGACCGATTTAACAGCTGCTAAGGTAATACACTCAAAGTCATTTGTTAAAATCTAATTGATGGCTATACTAGCACCTTTACTCGTGGTGGCTGGGCAGAGCGGGGTTGAACTGTAGCAGATGCTGCCCGTCTGTTTCAGATATCCTTTTAGCTGAGGCGTTCTGGCACACAACATCCACAAACACACGCCAGAGCGCACGTTCGTTACGCGCACACAAGAGGGCACATCTGCATGATTCGGCCGTATAATTAGATAGAAAATAAGGTGCTGCCTTCATCAGCATCGATAATGACAATCAATCACTGCACATCTTCCGTTCCTTGTCTGCGCGAATCAGCGCATAATCTTTCATTCCATTGTGAATCGGTATAAATACATTTATGCCGCCACTGTGTCTTTGTAAACAGGCAGCATATTTGCAGCTGACATGCGGCTTCTATGCGGTGTAAGAACAGCTATTGATAGCCATATTTAGCTAAATTGGAGTTAAATTGGTTCCTAATGTTGGGACCCAGCTAACAGGGAACATTCTCAGAACATTGGCTCAAATTCTCTAAAAGAGAATTAAAAATAACATTTGTAGAACATTTTTAAATGTTTTATTTAAATATATTATATATCATATATCACAATCACAAAATGTTATCCTGAAGTTGTTAGTGGAATGTTTGAAAACCATTACAGAATTAAATTTGAATAACAGTCCTAATACAAGCTATAATGTTAATACAACATCTAAAAAAAACTGGATGCTTGTAATGTTCTTACTTTCAAAATAACATTTCTAAAAATGTTGGTACGTAATGGAAACGTTAGGGTCTGTGGGGGTGTTCTGTACACCAGTGGCATCCAGGATTCATGTATGAACGCTTTGGTATATTATGTATTCAGAGTTGCATTGTGTGCTGCTCAAATGAAATACAGGAAAGATTAGTTTTTCATGCGTTACTTTGTGTGCTTTAACACACAGATCACACCTTAGCTTAAACCATATGCTCTGGTGATGGGTTATTAACCCGGAGGAGATACAGATATGTAAGAGTGTGTCATCGAGTTTATAGCCTGTGTGTGCGCCACCCACGCTTAGTCTGTGTCCCTTGGTTTCATTTGCACCTTTCAAGCTGAGCGCCAGGTCCTTTCTAAATAGACGTTACCTGATGATCAGACCAGCGGCTGTGTTGTCACTTAGCTAAGTTGTGTTGTACAAGTTTGTGTGTGTGTAGGGTATGAGAGTTAACATTAGCAAGTCTGTTCGAGTGAGGGGAAGGTGGCACAGAAATTCAGCCGTGGTCTGCAGACTGCACCAGAGGGGACAGTGAAATCATTTCACATCAAAGCAATCACCAGCAGGGCCCGGGGTGCCATTCTCACCAACAGAGCTGTGACACACCAGGCACCATCACGGCACACTCAATCTCTCCTCTCACCTTCCAAAACCAGACTGTCACCCCTGTCACACATGCCTAGCATTAAACACACGCTTACACACTCACTAACACACACATATTCACAAACTCATCCCAGTAAACTCCCACCCCTACCAGCCCCACCAGAGCAAGTGGCTAATTACGAACCTTACTTGAGGCAATCTGCAGGCTCCAGCCCACCTCTGAAGCTTCCGTGCCCCCCTACACCCTGAGCTGAACCCGGGGGAGATGGAGAAATGGAACTGTCAGCCTGGGTGCTATACAGACACTGTGGGTGCAAATAGGATAGAACCCCAAACATCTCCAGAGAGGCTGTACATACAAGATGTGTGTTATTGTTGTGATGCCTGTGATTGCGAAGTTTTAAGGGAATATGAGGTGACGTACATGCCAGACCCCTCGTGCTAAGACAGACGGACGGACTCTGAAACATTCAAATGCAGAACTAACACTACCTGCACCTATTCTGTCTGTCATCAATCACATACAACTGGGCCTCTGGAATCTCATTTTTAACAGGCGACCAGTGGGACTCATTTAAATAGCTTTCACCAGTGGGAGAGCCAGGAAAGGCTGTGGCAGACAATGATGATGGTGATGGGACTCAGTTGTAATGAACTTCGAATTAGCGCAGTTGCAAGCAGGTCAAGCAGCAGTAAAATGGCTGTGTGTGAACAGAAGCACCTGGCCCCCTTAGATTTTTGCTATATGTTTGTACTGTATACGTGCGTACATGTGTGTTTGAAATATATATGTGACCTCTGCATTTAATCTATACTTGTAAGCTGGAATATAAGACAAACACTCAATATGCAGTATGCTGGTGACCAGCTTTGATGATACACGTTAAAAAAATATAGATTGTTTTTGGTCATGTAGCATCTTGTTTAGGACACTAAGTGAGCCAAGACTGCCACTGGTGCCCCCTTATAAAAAATATGTGCGTGCTGGCTGTTAGTGGATCCTAATGTATTCTTAATAGTGGTTTAAATGACCAGAGGCTCTTATTTACCTCCGGCCAGCAGACAGCAGGTTTGACAGGTGCTGGCAGCAGTTCTCAGCCTGCATAATCACTGTCCAAATGGTTCAGTCACACTTGGGGTTTATGGGGAGCCTTGTCAGACAGCGCTATGGGCTGTCACCATGATTGCTTTTGTCAAACTAGACATCGCTAAGATTCCTGGGTAATAATATCACAGCTCCTGTGTTGTCTGACAGGTGGACAATGCGGTCATTGCTGATTTTATACAGTTAAACACATTTGTTAGCATGTATTGTGGGGGTGGTCGGAGGTGAGGGGTCGGTGAGACCGACGTCATTGATGTATATTTTAAATCATGCAGTTGAGTCACAGAACAGGAGCAAAGTTCCTCTGACTCAACTGAACTGACTTCTGAACAGTTACTCTTGAGTCTTGAGTTTCACAATAATGTGCCCTGGACTCTTACTCTGGGCCAAGTCCCAGTTAACAATTTTAGGTTATAAGAACATTTCCCTAACGTTTAAATTTCAATAACAAAAACATACATTTTTGCTTCAATAACGGAAACATTAAAAATGCTATTTTGAATGTTCTAGGAACGTTAAAAATGTCATTTTTTTTAGATGTTGTATTATGTTGCATTTAAAAAGCTGAATAACATTTTAATGTATAAAGTTTAAAAACGTTCTACCATTGTTACTACAGGAAAGTTTTTAATAACTTTTGAGAACTTTTAGAAAACATTAGCCACTGTTCTGAGAACGATTGCTGGTGAATGGTCTGTCATTAAGAGTTCATGGAGACCAGACCAAAGTACAACCAGCCAACCCTTTATTAGTGCTGTTTAATCACGTTTTCACACTCCTCTTTATTTCTTCCTCTTTCTATGATTTCCTCCTATTCCTGTAGTTTTATGTCTCTCGCTCTCCCTTGACTCCTGTCTTCTTTTCTCCCTGGCTTTGGCTGAGGTATCATTAGCCACCCTGAACTACCGACTTCATTTCTCTGATTGACAGCCGGGCCGAGTCGTCTTGAGGTTTTCGTCTCTCATGTTGGTGCGTTACCTGCCGCTAATGGCGGCGTTCCCCAGACAAGGGCTCCTGAATTAGCATCTGCCAGTCTGGGAGCAGGCTGTGCTAATCAGCCCGGGACAGGAAGGTGTAGGAAGGGGAGGTTTAAATTACATCTTTTACAATCAACAGGGGCAGCACATGAAAGAACGCTGTCCTGCCATCTTATCAAAAGCCTGGAAGACTGGAGATCACGTTTGACAGCACCACATACACCTTTGAGACTCGACCAATTAAAGTTCTTTAATGATTTCTTGTATTAATAATAAATGACTTCGGGGAGGGTGTGTGACAGATGTTGTACGTGTGTGTGTGTGAGACCGAGAGCTGTGTGTGTTTGTGCTGAACATGTATTTTATGTGTGTATTACATCATGTATAGGGGACTGAGTTTCATAATGGTGTCAGTAACAGTTTGTGGCGTTTGTGGTTGTCCTTCTGTCCTAATGCAAAAAGCTGTTAGAGGTCTCCAAGGAAACTGACTCCACATTGGGTTACGGCTGGAAATCTGAAGAGTGGACGCCTGTGAACTGCTGAGGTGGATGCCGGGAAGCTGGCGCTGCTTAAAAAAAGATTTTCCTGGAAAAAGGTGCAACCACTAAAACACTCATTATTCACGACTACGAAACACCTGCTCGCACAAAGTGTGTTGTCATGGTGACTGCTGTATTAATATCATGATTAAGAAAGATCGCTGCTTAACCTTAAGCCCTAAATTAGAAGAATGCCCATATGGAGATGAGGGGGATAAAAAAAATCTAATATTTGTTTAAAAAAAATGTTTTTTAGTTATATAAAAGGAAAAGAAACTTATTTTAGGCTGAAATCTGCAAAGAAGTAGGTCAGCTACTTTATTCCATTTATGCAAAAACTTTTCTTCAGAAATAGCAGCAGACTGGCCTGCCAACGAATGCAGGTGGAGAGCAGCATCCATCTAACGGTACATTGGTCTTCCCTTTATCATCATGTCTCTCTTTAGAGTGGCTACAGGTCTGTAGATCTGTCCTTCTCGTTTTAGATTCGCCATACTTAAAGTAATCCAAAATAGAACCAGTACATCTCACATTGATGGATACTTCAAGGAATCGTTCACCCAACAATAAAAATTGTCATCCTGTTATTCCAAACTTATATGACTTTCTTTCTTCTGTGGAACTGAAAACAAAAATATTAGGGAGAATATTAGTGACTGACAGCCCCAGTCCCCATTCACTCTCATTGTATAAAAAAATAAACCAGCGTCAACAATCACTTTGTATTCAATGGGAGAAAGCATGGTAACCTTGGTCAAGGTTATATAAGGGTTTGTAAATGATGGAAGACATTTTATTTCTTGGTGAACTAAGCATTGTCCAAGCTTTCTCAGGTCACCTAACCATCTCTTATCACCATCAACCATCATTATTTTATTTGTTTTCTCTCCTTTTCTATGTGCATAGCTGAGAGATCACATGAAGACCCAGAGCTGAGGGAAAAGTCTTGTTGGGATGCCCACTGGGTAATTTATTTGGAGAGAAACGTTTATGTGATGCGTATCTGTGGTCGTGGTGTGTCTGCTTGAGGAGGCCACGGGGTGAGGTGGTATGATGTATTAAGCAAGACTGGCCTTGGAAAGGGTCTGACTCTCTCTTCACAATGCTCTGACCCTGCTCTCTCCTCAGTGTTGGCTGCCATCGTAAGTCCACTGAAAAACGACCAGATGTTTCTCTGCTCCTTTGTTTCTGGTTTTTATTGGTTTGAGGTCCACTGCATCTGTCATGTTTGGTGTTTGTGCAAACATGGCTGCCTATGTAAGCCATTTGTGGCACAACCCTGCTAATAGGAAACAGTCTCAGAATGTTGGCTAATGTTCTGTAAAAGTTAGTTACACAACAACGTTAACAAAAACAATCTTGCAGTGACACTTGCAGAATGTTTTTGAACATTATATGGACAGTATGTATTATATATATATATATATTGTTAGTGACATTTTTAAATGTTACAAAATTTAAAAAGGTTTGAATAATGTTCTTATAACCAAGAAATAATGTTAATACAACATGTTCAAGACATCAATTTTTTTAAACTTTCAAAATAACACTCTTACGCACCTAAAATCGTTAGCGGGGAAGCAGCACAAATTATTCCTCCATCTGAAATGTTTTTTTATTTTTTATATCTCGGTCACCACAAAGTCTGTTTTCTCCAGCTTGTTTCCGGTTCCCTCTGCAGTGTCAGAGGAACAGGCCTTGGCTAAAGCAGCGCTGAGCATGTAAGCCTGCTTGACAAGGAGAGATAGTGGCCGTGTAACAGCAGGGGGTTCATAGAGTCAGCGGTCTGGAGTTTACTTTCATTATCAGTCTCTGTTTGAACATCCCAGGCTCCAACTTAATCTGAGCTGTCACAAATGCTGTTTTTAACACTGCCACACAGAACAAAGCCCCGTGCCTTGTGTTCTGTGACCCCCTGACAGCAGCAGATGTTTGTGGAGTCCCTGCTCAACCATATAGCAAAAGAACCAGCAGAAAGCATATTTCTCATTACTTACTAAGTAGTAGTCATTAAGGTGACTTTGTAAGCCGGTTAACTTTTATCCAAAGGAATTTAAAATGCACTTAAAGGAAAAGTTCAACAACAACAAAAAAATTCTGTCTGTATTTTTTTTGGCCTAATGTCATGTGCTATCTAAATGCAGTTATTCTGTGGAACGAAAGATTTTTAATGCTTTTCTTACCAGCTAACAGGGAATGTTCTCAGAACATTGGCTACTGTTCTTTAACCGTTCTCTCAATGTTGCCAAAAACATTTTTGCTATTATGTTAGTGGAACGATTTAAAAATGTTGTGTGTGTATATTGTTTATATAACCAAACAGAACTTAATACAGTGTCTAAAAACTGTATATTTTGAACATTTCATGAACTTTCAAAATAACTGTTTTTATTATGTAATAGGTACAATGGGTTTACAACATGAAATTGTTTGCTGGGTAGTGACCATTGACCAAAAAATGACCCGAAACGACCGTTTCATACTTGCAATATTTAAATAGTTGAACATGAGTCACAGAGCTATAGTTTTTTATATATTTATGGGGGCGGGTTTGACGGGTTTGTGTTTCTTTCAGTGTTTAAATCTATGCTACTGGCATGTTGACATGGTTTGTCGGCCATTTTTTTCGTTTGACATTCAGAGCACATTTACGTTCAGTCAAGTAGAATAAGTTAAATTGATGGGCTACATTTTTGTCAGTGACAATTCACCTTCCCTGTAATATACAATAAATTCATTTCTATGAAAATGCAAATGTTCAGACCATAAACCTAGCCCAAAAAACATTGATTAGCGGGGAAGGTAAAATTACACCCTTGTCGGGACAAGAAAGTGACATTTTGAAAATAACTTTTAAACGTCTCACCTCAAAAAGTCTCTTTTTGCCATTGTGATAAATGATACCTGCCCTGCCTGTCAGGTTTCGCTAATTGAGCCTTTTTAAAATCATTAGCTTGCAAAGCGGGCCTGAAATCCCCACGGTTCTGAACAAATTAGCTGAGGTGTCTCCCTTCTTCATTTCCTGTCACCGTTATGAGAAGTCATACCATCAACATTTTCTAAGACTCTGACCACATAACTAACACATCAGCGCTGAGCTCACACGCTGTCTGCTGGTTTTAGACTGAGAGTTTTGCTAAACTTCTTTTCTGTCTGGTTGATTTAGACATGGTTTCATCTCGGCTGTCTTTCTATATAAACCTTTTGAGAAAGAATCTTTCAGAAGTTTTTCAGAAGGCTGAGTTTTGGATTTGTGGTTTATTTGTCATGATGGTCTCAACTAAAAGCGTGGAATTCTAGAAATCGTTTTAGTTTTTTTTTTTTGAGGATATACTGATGACTTGGTATAAAAAGCAAAAACATTTCAACACGGTAGCACAAAGTCTGTCTCGAGTAAGACTGAGATGAGATTTGCGAAGATCCTTTTCTTTTACAATTCTCCAATGCAGTTATAAATCGTTGGCGTGGGAATCTATAACTGTTGTTGCCATGACAAATATAACAGAGAGCTGAGTGAATGTGGTGTGTAGATACAAGTGGCAGGTAATAGATGCTGGGCTGTTGTTCACAAACAAATGGTTGTTTTGTTCAGCTGGACACTTCCATGGAATGTTTTACTTATGACTCTTTTTACATATGACTGTGTTAAGGTATCTATCACAGGTTTGCACACTCTGTTTACTGCTATTTCCTGTCCATGACAGATCGTATGGTTTGTCATACCAGTACTATATCAGTGACACTTATTTGCACTTACAGTATCTTTGTGTTCCTTCCTCTTAGATTACAAAGATCACATGATCACAGATGACATTCCCCTTACAAGAAACTGTTTATCTTTTGGCCGCCAGCCCTTCCATTCAGCTTCTTTCCATATGTGATGGAGGTCACACAGTCCTCAAACCTCCCAGTACAAAAGAAGCCTGTGAGATGAGCAGGGATGAGCTGACCTACACTGGCCACCACTGTAGTCCCGTCTCTTCAATCTACTGTAAAATACAAGTACGTTCTGCCCTTCCAACAATAGAAATGATCTGCTGTTGAAAAAAACCAGTGCATGCTTTTTCATTATTTGAATTTTATGTACGTGTAAAGCTTTGTTGAATAAACAGCCTGGAGTGTATTACTTAACACTTCTAAAAGCTTGAGACATGTGGCATGTAAACAATAAATAAATAAAATACATAAACATTTCTCAACGCAAGAACCTTTAATGTATGCAAAGACATATAGAATCTTGTCAGCATTAAGTGATTTTTAGTCGCATGTTTTTCACGAGAGACGGTATGTGGCAGGCTGCTGGAGGGACTCTGGGTCCCATTAGATAACTGGCTACTGTATTTGTCACAGCGTTTGTGCTTTAAAAGTTCAAATTAGCCATTTGTGACTTCAGGGTTTGTGAGATGCCTTTGAGAAATACAAATCCACCGACACCAGCCGTGGGGCAATGGAGTCTTATTAGAGCAGAGGCAATAATGAGGATCAGTGTCTGTGAACCATCATAATTTGTGTCAAATTCCACCTATAATGATAGAAATCTACAGAAGCTCAAATCTTCAACAATCTTGTCAGGTAATGGCTGTTTCAACTCCACACACACACACACACACACACACAAACATTTACACACAGCAGTATATGGTCATATTATCTGAAACTGCTCTTTATCCCAAGGTGTCACTTCCAAGCAATAATAGTAATTTTATCTGCGTTTATGTATTTGACAGACACTTTTATCCAAAGCAACTTACAGTACATTCAGGCTGTACATTTTACCTGTGTTCCCCAGAATCAAACCCACACGCCTTGTGCTGCTAACACAATGCTCTACCAATTAAGCTACAGGAACACTGTAGCTATACCCTCGTTTCATTCTTTTCTCCAACACGTTTTCACTATTTCTCACAGCTTGATAATTGCAACTTGCTCTCCAACCAGCCTTGGCAACATAATGTCTTTCAAAATGGCCATCAGACTTGTTTATTCATCTTAAGAATTGCATTAGTTCTGGCTAGTAGTTGTGAGTTGCTCAATGGCAGATTTAGTGACCTAGTGCAATACTGTCTATTTAGCCGAGATGTTTTATAATGAGTGACTATTTAAGAAAAGACATCTCTGACTCTGAAGGCAGTGCTTGGATTAAAAGTATTAGATTGGAGGACACTAATACTAAAAAGGGTTGTGGCCTTCCAGCCAATGTTGACTCATAGAGCCCTCTGAATGTTGACTCATTCACATCATATGAATCATGATGTGTTATCTGACCATATGATGGTCATTATCTGAGTCTTTGTCCTAGAGCTCAGTTTATTTCTAAGCCCCATTTTCCAAGTAATTACTGCTACTAATTTATTTATAATACGCAGGAAATATATTGCCAGGAAAATACCTACGTAGCATCAGTGTAGCGTCATATTTATTGATTCATTAATATTCCCAGTGTGCCAAAATGTAACATCATAATCATGGTAGATACATAGATTTTGAGAGAAGACATTAAACCGCATAATTAAAGTGCTTTGGCCCTGATTTGAGATTCGCCATCCCAAGTGTAAGCCAAGCAGGTACATTTGAATGGATTATTACTCCGTCTGCATTATTCTTGCAATGCCAGTCTGTGATATCGAGTTAGAACTGCACACAGGAGAGTGAAACAAGTTGAGTTGATCAGGAGGAGTAAAATAAGAACTCACACGGACTAATACAAAGTTTTTGGTTGTTATTGCAGCCAGTAACTTTTCTGAAACTGCAATAAAACTTTGGCGCACGCGTACGAAAAACATTCAGCAATTTTGGTTTGGGGTTTGGAATCCTGGCATTGCTTTCATTACGCTCAAGATAATGACATCATACAAAGTTACGCTACATATGCTTATCGGATAAAACAGCGTTGAAGCATAATATAGACTAAATCATATAAAAACTTGATCCATATAAAAACAATGATCTTAATTATTTTCTGTAATCTGCAAACATTGCTGGTGAGTGTACAATGAAATGAGGCTGTAATGTTTGTGTTATTGCTCTCAAACTGCAGATGAAGTGTAGTGTTCTTCAGATGCTGTATGGAGGCCAATAATAAGTTAATTAACAATAACAAGAGCTGAGTGGACAGGAAAAACATTGCATGATTGTGTGTGTGTGTGTGTATGTGTGTGTGTGTGTGTGTTAAACATGGCATTTTCTATTTACACATGAATTGTAATCATGAGTATATGCTTTATTACATTTATTTTTGTATAGTTGTAGTCGACATGTCATCATAATTGTTTTAGTTTGTTTGAAACGAGTGGATTTTTACTTTAATTAGCTCTGAACATTCTTGTACTGAGGGTCAGCAACTCTATTCAAATGGAAATATAAAAATGAAAAAGAGGCTAAAAACTAAACAAAGGGCAAATACCTTTAAGCTCAGACACTCCATTGTGTTGCCATGGTAATAAGGATATTGTCAAAGCATAGGGGAATTCTTGGGCCTTTGTGTTGATAATAATATTTCCCATAATTCCACTTCATTTGGTTCACTAATCCACAACAATCTGGTCCCTCACTGCCACAGTCAATTATTAACCCTTGTTTATTTTTTGGGAAATTAAATGGGAGTTATTAGTTTGTGTTTGGTATTTTTGGAAGTTATTTCTAAATGTCAATGTTTGCGCAGCACAATCAGTCTATTATCAGCTAAATGGCTTTAAGGTTGTATTTTTTTTTACAGAAAATACTGTTTTTATTAAGGCATAACTTTATTATGTAATTTCTTTAACGTAATACCGTAAACATATGTGTGTTAATCAAATACACACAATTTATAATAAAAACATTAAGTAAAATAGGGTATTCTTAT